>JAUIMY010000076.1:0-82990 GCA_033557855.1 Hydrochus callosus | reverse complement strand
CTAGTGAACTAACCGAAGGGAGACGCTTTCTTCTGCGAGGTATGCAAATAACCGCAGCCATATGTTGTTTACGGGATGATTGCGATTGCACCAACGTTAATTAATTCTTAACACTTTCTAGTGGAGATGCGTCTCGTGAGATGTCTGGACGAAGCGTTAAACGGCAATCGTTTTAACTTTTTCCTTTGTTGATTTGTCGCCTACTCGCATACACGACCTGTGCTCACATGTCGAGTGCAACCATTCCCATTTCTTCATGGAAATACTACCGTATTTCCATTTTTATTTTTTATTTTTTTATTCATGTATTATATATTATTAGATATAAAATATGTAGGTAGGTACTTCCTAGTGTGTTTCCATTAAAGAAATGTGGTTATGTAGTGAAAATTCGCTTGGAATACATTTTTGGTCCTGATTTGACTTGAGGCAAAATACAGTGTCGATTCAGAAATTAATTTAATGTGGTATAATGTGATATAAGAGCAATAGGCGTGATTTACGATGACTATAAAGTGCATAGCGACGTCGAGCGGATGAGGTATGATAGTTGGCAGAGTGAAACGGCAGTGTCAACTAATGCAAACGATGTCCGCAAATCCGCAAACAATCTCCCAATCGCCCGAGCGCGGAATCAAAACAAAGATCGCGACGCTAATTGGATAATGCCATCCGTGAAATAGGAAATTGCTCATTTGATGAGCTGTATCCTCGAATCAGCATCATCTCCCCCATCAAGAGAGCAGATGGAGAAGGCGATTTCGCCTGGACATGCGAGGCAGGCCGACAATTTGCCCAGATTACAGGCTGAGAGAGCCGGCTCTGTTGGCCCTCTGGGCCTCTTTGCTCTCTGCTTCAACTCGACCGAGATCGCCTTTTGCTTCAGAGACGATCGCCGTCGATAATTGGATTGTTGCCGTTTCCGCCATTGTCGGTGCTCTTATCTGAATACCCTCGATTACTAGTGAAACTGGCCAATTTGGGCAACGGCACTTTCCCCTGTTAGGTTTTCCGCCTCCCAACGCAAATCGGACGGTGATCCTTCGGGCGAATCAGCTGACAATTCCTAATCAAATGGAGTTTGAATGTAATAGGAGTATTTCTCCTAATCAAATGGAGTTTGGTTGTACTAGGAGTAATTGACCTAATCAAATGGAATATGATTGTACTAATCAAATAGTGTTTTGATTGTACAGGGGGTAACTCGCTCCTAATAAAATTTCTATTTTGTTCCAGGGCGAAGCTCAGACCTGCTGCGCCGCCTCAGGATGGCCCGTCTGCCTGGGAACCTCGGGAGTCATAGTCCACCTGGGCCCTCTGTCCGCGACCCTCGTGAGGAACAAAGACTGCTACCTGTGCATTAGGACGAGGAGTCTGCCCGGCTTGGAGGTCGCCCTCATCTGGCGACTCCGGGGTCAAATACACTGCCACACTCTAGCCGAGTTCAGGGATCCCCTGCACGACCTCGAAGACGTCATGTGTTCGCGTCTGGTCCCGCCGGTGGATCTGGACTCTTGTTTGGAGGACGATCCGTGCGCGGACCTGCCGGAGATGCTGCACAGCCTCCTGGTGTCCATAGAGCACGCCATAGAGCGGGTGCCCCTGGACGACCTGACGTTTCCTTGTCCCGAGTGCCTGCAGTTCTTGCCTTTGGACAGGCAGGAGTGCTCTTGCTCCTGCACGTGTCCCGCTGATGTCAGGGGGAGCGTGCGGACGAAAGACTCCGGCATCCAGACTAGTCCGATGTTCGAGTTCGCGGGGTCCATACCGCACATCGACAGCGACGAAGACGACAACGACTCCATCAAATCGGGTGAGTGGACTATTTTTTGACGGAAATACTCGTAATGTTCGAGGGAGGTACACATAATGTTTGAGGGAAGTGCCCATGGTTTTTGAAGGAAGTAGTCATGGTGTTTGAGAGAAGTACCCATATTGTTTGTGGGTGGTACTCACAATGTTTAAGGGCAGTACCCGTAATGATATTCTACAGAAGTACTCATATTGTTCGAGAGAACATAATGCTGTACAAGGAGATGACTGGGGCGAGAGAAGAAGGTCCAGCGTCCCCGCGCGGCGGTTTTCACTTTTGATAAGCGATCGCGCTCCGCGGGCCGCCCCACGGGATTTGCATTAATAAAATTATGAGAGGCTCTATCTGCCCGACTCATTTATGCAAATCGGCAAATGGGTGTCACTCCCGAGAGGCCGCCAGAGCCAGTTCTCGTGGGCAGACCGCCACCACTACCTGTTACAGATAATAAACAAGTGTACACAACGCCCGGTCGTATGCGGATGCTAATGGGCAACCTGCATTTCCTACCGTTTCTGCACTCTTTTCGCAGATGCTATCGACAATTTATGCGCTGAATTGCATGCCCGTTTGCGGCGCGGCGGGTCAGTTCCTCCGAGGCGATTCGAGAGTGCCCCTCTTAACTTCACCATCGCATCGCATCGCCATCGGAGAGGACGAATTCGAATTTACTCAGTGCTTAAATATCAATAAATAAATGACGAATACAATATACTCTTTTTAAAATTTCGTTTTGAAGAGTATAATAATAACTAAACAGTATAACTCCCCCTGAGACTCAGACAGAGGTGAAGGCGTCCAAGGCCGATACTTGCACTGGCAGTTCCGGAAGTCAGTCGCTTCGACCGCGCGATTTTTTCCCCATCATAGTGGCGATTCGAAGTAGGAAATTCAACGATTGGCCCGAACCGTGTAATCTAGCGATTCGGCCCCTGGGGTGCTTTCTCATTGCGCGATCTCCTCCTCCTCCTTCTCCTCCGATCCGCCGATCTGAATTACCTCATATGGTAAGCCGATGTTTGGATTTCCGGGAGAAAATCGAGCCGAGATTGTTCAACGAGCGGTTGGTCGTCGGCGGTCGTGAGGCCCAGCAGCGACTCGTTGCGTTTCGCTTTGATCATCGTCCGGCGCTTTCCACTGGCGGCAGATTGCGGGACCCGACCCGGCGCGGCGCGGAGGTAGGCAACCGGAGCGTTTCCGGCGCGCCGCGGGACGAACGACTCGGGTCGCACCCCAAATTTTCATGTGGCGCTCTCCAAAACGAACAGTATATTGTTATCTATCTACTCACATGATGTCCATCGCGCACGGGGCCTCCAGAAGAATCCGGAAAACTTATACCCTTTAAAACGAAGTTTTCCGGATTCTTCTGGAGGCCCCGTGCGCGTTGGACATCGCGTGAGTGGATACTCGTGCGACAGGGGATAATTGTCGCCAAATTTGGTGAAGGCGGCGCCAGCGTTCCCGAAAGTCGCCTGGCGGAAAGAGAAACTCCAGGTGTGATCTACGACCAATAAAGTCCGGCGACACGTTTTTAACAAGGCCATTAGACGGTCCGTCGATACGACGGCGGAGCATCTAACGTCGGCGACTGGCGATTAATTAGGTGGCAATTAGCCGGACCGAGGACCGTTGTCGTTAATCAAACGGGCACACAAAAACGGCGAATAATTGAATTATACGACCGGAACGCCGCCTTCACTAACAACCGCCTCGTCCTCGGACGACGACGATGATGATGATAATCGCCCGTCTCTCTTTTCGCGCTCTTCTCCGACTTGTCCCCAATTCACGACGCTGACAAAGGAGACAAGTGACGATCAATCAAATTAAGAGTAGATAACCAGTAGCAGTTCCTCTATGCCAGTAGGTAACTCTCGTAATCAAATGATGTTTCGATTGTACGGGGGTGACTAGGTTCATGGCATGGCCAGGAGTGCCAATACGAATTGCGCGGGAAATTCAACATCGCCTAAGATCCATTCGATCATGAACGTTGCCATGATGGTTTGGCACCGTTCCGTGTTCACACGGCAACAAGTGTGTTGGATTGGCGTTGAAACGTCCCGTCTCCTTTCAGTGAGTTAGGTCAGTCACGGAGCTTAACGGGTCAGCGAGTTTATGGGTGGAAAGGACGTCTATGCCGCTGAAGGCTCCGGCTAACCTCTCCATTTTCTAACATCACATGTTTGAAGTGTGCGGTTGGAAAATGGAGAGTGCCGTTGCGTTCGCGCTTTCAACGTTGGAACCGAAGGAATTTATTCACTTTCGTATGGAAGAGCATTAATTTTTTCCTTGATGAGGTTACCATACCGGTCCATGAGTGATATATTGTAGTGATGTGGAGTAGGATAGTAGGATGGAAAAAGTAGTGACATCGACGAGGACCACAGTGTTGAGGAGTTAATTGGACGCCGTCACACAGTGAACGTGCCCATGCGTCCGTCATTCCTCCGTCTTGGGTTGGTCCTCGTGAGAAAATCCAAGTGGGACTCGCCATCAAATTACGACAAGACTTTGCGTGTTGCATGTCATCGATACGTACGTAGGTCGAGTCCGCTGATTTACGTTCGACTCGCAGGTCAATCTATGAGGAACAACCGATTCCCATGCTGGAACAATGCCATAACCACTTTCCCCAAACCCTACCATCGCCAGACATCTCAACAACCACTTGGCACATCTCGAATTGTCAAGTATCCCCGAAGCATATCTTCTTTACAACTGTAGCTGAACTACAACTGAACTGCAACTGTAACAACAACAGTAACTACAACAATAACAGCAACAGTCGGAAAACCTTCCTTTCCCCTTTCAATCCAGTCACATTCGGACTTGAGGTGATGCCCGCCATTAGCGGGAAAGTTGATTGGCACAATGGCCTGGCCGGGGCATATCACTCGAATTGCACCGCGCAGAGTGGTATCACTCTCCCCCCGAGGGTACGCATTTTTCCCCGTCCGCGCTTCACTTTCTAAGGCGATTTTTCGGTTCCCACACGATCTCTTCGTTATCGCACCATTGTCCTGCGTCCGTCCGTCTATCGGTCGTTCGGTCTCCTCCACCGCGCCGGCAATTTGCTCAACCCAATTGCGCGGCGCGTCTTGAGCGCGCGCGTTTTTCGTGTTAAATCAACCTTGGCACGGGGAACGCGGGCACTTTTGTTCTTGACGGATTTCTAATCCCGCAAAGCGGACGGTCACGGAACGCGTTTCCTTTCCGCCGATCGTTTTCTTTGCTTTTGATCGCTCCACTCCGTTTCTCCCATTGTCGTGCGTTCGCTTGTCTTAAATAAAGAACACCGTCAGGATTCTCCTGCGCTTCTCTCAGATCACCTACACTTCGAT
The DNA here is from genome assembly GCA_033557855.1 of Hydrochus callosus. Lineage (NCBI taxonomy): Eukaryota > Metazoa > Arthropoda > Insecta > Coleoptera > Hydrochidae > Hydrochus > Hydrochus callosus. Next base: position 77,830 of record JAUIMY010000076.1, on the reverse strand, counting down.
TGCCGCATGTACTTCTTCCCATCCTCGGAACACATCCTACATCTTTAACCCTTAGATACTACAAGAACTTTTTCTTTTTCTCAGTTCTCATCTTGCCTTTATCTTGACACCTTACCTTCATCCTACCTTTATACATCTTCTCACCCTCAACGTTCATCCAACCTCCTTTTCACCAACAGCCGTGCCGTAGTAATCACCCTATTCTCTTCACGGTATTAACCTCAAGCCGAATTGCGGAGCGGCAGTCGCGTTCGGCATTCCCGAGCGAACCGAGTCGGAAAGTCAAGGTGGCCGAAACAAGTGCAGCAAGCGGAGTTTACCGAGCCACGCGTGTAATTTATCGCGGGCGCGAGATCTCCGCCGACCTGGGTGGATGTCCGCCGATAAAGAACGCCCTGTCTCCGAGGCAAAACGTTCGAAGCGATTTTCCCGTCCGCGACCCGCAATTACCGCTCGACGATATAATTAAGGTAAACGCGCGCATTGCTCCGCTCGCACGAACCCAGCGCGAACGGCGATGCGACGGAATTAAGGTCACTTTCGTGGGATGACCGGCAAAAATTGATATCGCCGCAATTCGATTCGTTTTGGAGCGTTTGTGTGCAAAGCGCGCAGCGTTGCCCCCTCCTTAGACTGATCGTCCCGATTCCCCATTATAACTCTTGTAACTTCACGATTACTCTACTTACTTCACTCGCGATTTCTATTGATAACTAAATCGGAATTACAATTATTAGTGATGTGCCTTCCTTAGACTGACCGCCCCGATTTCGACACATTTTTCTCGATTAGTCACGATTCGTACTGACAACGAAATGAAGATTAAAATAAATTATGCACTTATGGTGACCGTAGGAGACAGTTGTTGTGAGAAATACGAAAAGCGGATGTACACGTTTCATCGTATGATTAAGACCAAAACGTCTGCATAAGCGATTCGTTCCGAATTTAACACCAATGGCGATTAGAGATGCTTGAACTTTCTCATTTTTACACACATGTGTTACCGAAGACTTCTTACGCCCCGATGCCTTTCGTGTTTCGATTCATGTCTCGTTTTTTCGTGTTTTCCCATGTCTCGTTTCTCCACGTCTGCTTTCTTCATATCTCCTGGCTTCATGTCTCAATCAATAAAACCAATAAATTCTTCAAATCCCACAGCTCGACATACACGACCCAACGTAACAATTTCCATTCATAATCCGGCGCCGTACCGTTCCGCATCGGATTAGTGGAAATTCATGCAAAACAGCGACGAGAAGGAAAGCGTTCCCACCCGCGCCCACGATATTACGCAAACTGCCATAATTGCCTACGACACGACAACACAAAGCTTTGCTTTCTACCGCTCCGTTCGCGACGAACACAGTCTTAGGAAAATGCACGCGAAACATCCGCCAATCGGCGGAAAATTAATTAACCCGCCCGACCATTAACCCATTAGCCGGGCGTTTTATTGGATTTTATTGGTGGAACTGGCAGTAAATCAAGCGCGGCCGCCGCCGACTGCGACCGAGCCGCATCTGGGCTTAATTTAATTAGTGGAAGTCGCAATTTCGCCTTGTAATTCAATCAATTCGCTGCTCGCGCCGTTTAATTCGCTTGTTTTCGTCGTTTTGAGTTCAGGGATCAAGCGCTCCAGATGAATAACCTTTTTTAATGTAAATCAACCAGTACGTCTGCTCGTGGAAAAACTGCGAATGAAAATTCGGGCGATCTGCGGAAGGATCGTTTCGTTGGGGCGCAGACTTAATTTTCAGTGTGTGGGTTGGAAGGGAGGGCGGTCACGGCGAATGACCGCCCAAGGGCGCGAATCCAATGGACCCGCGGGTACCCGATTGACGATTGAAAAGCGATGATGTCACAGGCAACGGTCGCCGATGCTCGAACAATGGCCGTGGCATTGTGCGGCCCACGCTGGCGTGGCACGGTCATGCGGAAGAATGGGAATCAATTTCATGTTACGTTACGTTAGCTGTGCGGATTCGCGGATGCAATTTTATTGTTGCGTTCCCGTGTGTTAATTGAATTGGTGGTCACGACGGCTGCATTGTCCTACGGCCCGCGTGAGCCGGCATTCTCTCGTCCATCGGGGCACTTTGCTCTAACGCGAGACTTACTCCATTTTCTTCTTTGGTTTTTCCATGGGAAAATCGACTAAGGTCTATGCAGAGAACGAAAGAATTGACTAAGATTTATACAGAGAACGGAGGAGTGGACTATGGTTGAAAACTCTTCGGTTTGTATAAAGAACGGAAGAATGGACTGACGGTTTATATACAAAGAACCAGAGAATTTACCAAGTTGCCACAATTTACGTGCCAACCCGGCCACTGGAGTCGGCCTGTTATCGCCCAATCAGCAATTTCGGATGTGGTAATCTCCGAAAACGATCCACGCAGCTCCACTCTCGCTTTCTTTAATTGGATCCGCTCTATCCGCGCCTCAATCTACAGAGGATGCGCTCACAGTCGGGCGCTCAGAGATCCATCTAGTCGTCGATGAAATTGCGCAAGGATCTTATTTCGTCAGAACAAATTTCCATTGCCTGTTTTGCCGCGGCATCTGTACCAGAAGAAAGAAGAAGGCTGCGTGGGGCAACGATGCAAGGGCCAACTGTGAAAGAGTAGGCTCCGATTCTAACAAGAGTGGCTGCGTGGGGCAACGATGCAAGGGTCAACTGTGAAAGAGTAGGCTCCGATGCTCACAAGTGTGGCTGCGCGGGGCAACGACGCAAGGGCCAAACGGTAGACCTCTCGAGGATAGCGTCTGCCATGTGTTCGAACTTCTGCGAGCGGCAGTGTCGAGTGAGTTTTCTTCGGGAATCCGGCGGATATTTCGTGAAAGGTCCGGAGGTCCGTGAGAGGCGGTTGACGGAGCGGAGCGCGGGCATGAATGAGATTAACATTAATCGAATTCCGAAACACACGCAGGGTACAGTTATTCGGCGTGTGGGCCGAAAACGGGGACCGACGCGCACACATGCACACGACACATGCGGCTTGCCCATTTAACCGGGTAATTTATTCTTTCCTCGCTCAACCAACGTCCGAACGAAATTGAGTTGGCGTCGCCTCGCACATTCGTTATATAATTTACAGCGACCGACCGGTCGGTCGGTCGGTCGCAATCCTTCCACCTTCCGACTCTTTGGTGCGGTGCACCCTTTTGCTCTTCGGTATTTGGGACACGCGCGTTTCCAACGCAGGCGGTCGCCTAGAGACGAGGAGAGGAACCTCTCGGCCCGTTTGGCCGATTTCACCGAATTTATTGGACGCGTAACATGCTAATTTCCATTGTAACGTGATCGCGCCGGTCATTAGAAAGGAGTTTGCGAGAATTATGGAGACCTCCTCGGTCGGAGTGCACGAATCGTCGGACCTTGCGGAGGTGCGACACTCATATTACGGACAATCGGTATCATAGGTACAGCCCTCACAGCCGGGACTTGCTGATGACCTTGAATCCAGCGCAGGTAATAGAGGGACTCAGGAGATTAGAGTGCACCAATGCGGTCAACTGCTCAGCTTTCCTCAGCGGCAAGTGTCGACTGTGAGGTCTGTATGTTAAAATTTGGGCGAAGTGGTGCAACGGACTCATTTGATCACTTGGTGATGTGTAATGCTTAATTTTGATGAGACGAGGGTCCGTCCATAACCTCCCACCGCGGGCCACGGTCCATCCAGTCCGGTGCACTGTCGAGGGTGCGATCCGCACCCACTCCGTCCTCGCCTCGGTTCTGGCCGCATTCGTTCCCACGTCGGCGATTCGCAACGCATAAACTTTCGTTTTCTGGGTCGACCCACGTCCAGGAAAGCGCAACTGGGACGTCGACCGCCACGAAATGCGTGCATGCCGGCGAATTAATCCGGCCGGAGTTGCATGCAGGTGAATCGAGGACCCCGAACACCTCCGGCGATGGCGGGCGGAGGTCGCCGGCCCCCCCAGCGCCGAACACCACTCGACAAATTGAATTTCCCCCCCGAACGGCCGGACTGGCGTGGCGTGTTCAATTCGATTGCCCGCCGGCCGGTCGCTCGGGATTATTGCTGTTGCCGGCGAACACGAACGCTACACATCGCTGGGAAGACACGGACCTCCCAAATGGGGTAGGTCGTGTTTGTCACGAGACCGTTCGTTCCCCATTCAAATTTGATCGCGTCCTGTGGTCACTGCATTACCCCATAATGCAAGCACTACAGTGCCCCGTAGCATTGATTAAATAATCTCCTTTACTCAATGCCTGCAGTCTGTGATGCGACTCGACCTTGCTCCCACTCTCTTGTACCGTCGAACGGAACGTTCAAATCTCCTGTTCGCAGTTCAATAGCACGGAACCCCATTAGACCAATTGAGAGACACACCCAGCTCAGAAGTAAAATTACTTAACTTCCAAGAGGTAAAAAAGTAGTGCTACTGAGAGGTTAAACTGAGAAGTAGCTCCTGAAAGGCCTGGCCCACATGAGAGTTCAAATGAGGACTTTCTTGATGATTTCAAAACTAGAACGTATTGACTCTCAATCTTCAAACCGGACCTCGTCCACCTCAAGCCGGGCCTGCTTCACCTCAACCCGGACCTCCTCCACCTCCACCCGAAGTGAAAACCCATTCGCGTCGTCAAGTAGCCTCTGAGAAATAGGAGTGACGTTAGGGGCGCGCCCACAGCAAATCTTCCCGTGGCTAATCGAGCACGGTGGAAAAAAAGCCCGATTTTACAACCGCCATTCCCATTAAACAAATCAACCGGCCCAGCGCCCCCAGACTATTTATGGCATGAGGTACTCCCATTGGGCGACCGTTTATGGCGCACTGCGATCGTCCGCGACCCTATCGCGAGCTCCTCTTCAAAGGAGCTCTGCGCTTCCTTTACGACTTTATTACGAGCGCGTAGGTCGAACGCGGAGCCCTGCTGGCCGAGACTCCATTTAGAATTGTGAGTAGCCTTCCACCTCGGGGAGTGCGCGGACAATTAGTTCATTCGAAACAAAAGAGGCACGGACCGATTTCCAACGTTTCAACTCGGTATATCAACGCCGACCGCCGACCTGTCATAGGTGGCCGTGAGCACCGGCAACTTTTCGTGGGATGGGTTGATGGGGCCCGGCTTGTCGTAGCTTAGTACCCACTAGCCACTTTCCATGGGTAAGTGGCAGTAAGTCCTGGCCACTTTCCATAGAATAGTTCCGGTAAATAATAATTTATTAATAGTTCGCCCAATTGGGCTGGCCAGTAAGTGCAATCAATGCTAATGCTACGCGACACGAGGAAGGGTCGCGCCCAAGCTCGCGATAAACCATCAATGGAAAACCAACTCGCCGTGCAGTGGCCACGGCTGGTCCCCTTCAGGCGGACGGCTCCATTGTGTAATTTTATACGCCGTCGATTTTACAGCGGGTTATTGGTCATTGTTTGGTAAATCCAATGGCCCCTGGTGTTCTTTCCTTCCGACACTTTTCAGCGCGAGGTCTTTGTTTCATTGCGAGCTGCCGCGACGCAATCCTACGTCGACTCTCTTCGACAAATTGGAAGTAAAAGATATAACAAGAAGATTTCTATTCCAGGCTCTTCCATCCGGCGATCGTGCGAAATCGTTCGACCCAGGAGGATCGTGGACCTGCCCGACAAACTCCTGATGTCCGGCATCAATTTACCCGGTGAGTTGGATCAAAAAATCTTCATTTTGTACGCAAATGTGAATTCAATTCGACAATCGAGCGTTCAATTGCGGAAATTCGATCGGAATTATACAAAGCGTCCAGTCCTATGATATCACAGAATGTCGCAGTCCCTATTCGAGCTTCGATGCCCACCAAGCGCCCGAATGCATGCAGTGATATCTTCAGGCTATAACCACAGAATATATTATACCTATACTCTGTGCTATAACTATAACAGTAAATCACGGGTATAGTCAGGGTTCTCGGTCCAAAGACCTTGAACCCACCGATCCTTCGACTCCAATACTCACCGGAGCTTAGATTCCCGATCGGAAGTTGGAACGCACCCAAGGAGCGGACCGTCACGAGCGGCCCGAAGGCTCCGTCCGTTTCGATGCTTGTCGCGTCGTAATTTCGGAAGATAGATCTGCCGCGCGATCATTAGAAGCGACCAATCAACCTACAAACCTGGAACTTGAGGCGACCACTTTCCTCCGCTTTTCTTCACTCGCAGTTTTTTCGGCTTCGCCGTCCGCCCTTCGTCTTTCCTCATCGCCGCGCCGGCATCTTCCGTTGCTCGTCCTTCTTTCATCCTTCGTCTTCCTACACCCTCATCAACGTAAACGATTCATCTTCAACATATCCCAAAGCCGATCAGCCGATGATCAGAACGAAATCAACGGAACGCCACTCATCACATCGTGGGAATTGTCTCCGGACGGGACGCTCTGAAGCAGAGAGACGTTCGCTGGGAGTCAAAGTTCGCGCACACCCGTAACCGATTGACCGGATGCGCCCGCCTCTGATTGCCTTTCCGTAATGGATGTTCCCCGTCCGGCGTATCGGCAGGCCGTTATACAGAATTGCGCCCATATTAGCCGGCGCGGTTCGATTATCCGGAGTCGGAGCGGCGCGCGGTTCGATTCACCTGCGACCCACATTTTATTGATATTACGGCTGGCGAACGTAATGGGTGCTTGACTGGGCGCCGCGCCGCGCCGCGCCGGGGGGAGGAGGCGATGATGTCGGTTAATAAATTCGCTAGTGGGTTTGTGGGCCGCAAAAGGCATCGATCGGGGTTCCCGTGGCGGGAAGATCATCGCGGGTACTCACCCATGAAGACGGGAGGTCGCACTTTGCGGTCAGAGTGCTCTTGAACGCCATTAAAGAGCTGTTATTGTGTGCCGATTCGGGCTCTTCCTCAAATCGAGCCCAATTTACTTCGCTCTCCGATAGGCATGATGAATAGCGTCCAGTTCTTCTTGGAGGACAACTTTAAATTGAGAATAAACAATTTGGAATTGTCTAGTCCCCATTTGAAGTTGCAACGGTACAGTGCGATGGTGCGTTTGCTCGAAAGCAGTACCAATTGTAGTGAAACGTGAGGTGTAATTTGAACCACTAGGTCGATATTAGGAGATTGCCTCCTCTGATACGGACACGCATGGCCGGTGGCGGTCCGTCCGGCCAGGAGCGACTCAAGACAACCGGGCATCCGGGAGTAATTGCTTTTTGAAAGTTTCCACTCTTGCAAAGTGAGAGTCGCATGCGAGCCTCCTTCAAACTCCTCTTGGTCAGGCCAGCTGCTCCTGACAGTGAGATATACCCACGAGGAGGATTGGTCTTGCCGGAATCCAATTTAGATTTCCTTCGGTATCCGCCAGATCCATTTTCGACTGAAATTTCTCCGGGCGTCGGACCCAATTTGGTGCAGGCACCAAAGTCAATTCGATGCTCATCCTCTTCATGGCCACTTTGTGACTGAGGGTAACTCTTTGATCATTTAGTCGTCAGGCACGTTATGACTCTTTGATCATTTGGTCGTCAGGCACTTTATGACTCTTCGATCATTTGATCGTCAGACACTTTGTGATTCTTTTAATCGTTTGGTCGTCAGGCACTTTGTAACTTTTTCATCGTTTAGTCGTCAGGCACTTCATGACTCATTGATCGTTTGGTCGTCAGCCACTCAACGACTTTTTGTCACTGGATCGTCATTCCCTCATTGACCAGGCGCCCTCATCCAGACGAAATGCTCCCTCGCACAAACGAGCAGCGTGGAAGTGCACGATGAATAAGCGAGTAAAGGTTGTCGCAATATGGGGCGGTACGGTGGCACAGATGGGAATCTATGACAAGCGAAGCAAAGCCAAGCCAAGCCAAGCCACGGGTCAGGCAGGCAGTCGCTGACCGTGAGAAAAGGAGTCGCGCGTGCATTGGCGGCGAAACGGCGACTAAAGCCGGAGGATCCATCTCTTATCCAACAATCCGAACTGTCTTCCGTCCGCGGCAGAGAAGAGTCGAGCCTGTTAGATCGGCCGATAGGGCCGGAGCACGTGCATGAAAACATGAGCGATCCTTTGTGATCGCATTGTCTCTTCGGGGTGGCGGATGAGCACGTTCGGTCCGAGCGATCGCAGTCCAAATTCTCACTAGAGCACCATGAGTAGTACCGCTGATACTATAACCAAGTTACAATTATAGTTATGATACTATAACAAAGTCTCCAACCTTATTACAACCGATATAACTTGGTTAAGTAGATTACGAGGGCCGACAGAAAAGTTCGTTTTGGCGAGCGGATAAAATTTTTAAGTGAACCGTCGCCTCGGCCAACAAAGTGCACAGTTTGCGAAATGATGGGACCCATTCTGCGCTAACAAGGTCCGTCACGATGGCGGCCTGGGCGTGCCACACGAGCCCCCATTTCAATTGACACAATTGATTTCAAAACGACACCACTGCTCCGCTCGTTACAGGCCAATTATTAATGACCAACAACCACTTCGCCACGTATTCATTAGCATTGGGCAACGGGCCCAGTTCCCAGAGCTCTTCTGGCGCAACGGCCGAGCGGTTTGCAGAAAACTGATCGCCGCGCTGCGATAAAAGGCGTCGGGCAAGGGAAGGACCTCACCTATTCGTGTAGGTTCCACGTCTTGAATTCCCCACTTCCGTTCGACTGTTTACTAGGTATAAGCGGAGACATATTTATCATTATTGTGCTGGTCTTTAGTATAACTATAGGGTGATTTATTTATTTTAATCGAGAATTACATTGGTAAACTCGTAAGACACTCTGAGAGTAAATTACTGAATGAATGAATTGCACTCGACTCTATCTGCGAGTCAATAACTGAATTAATCCACGCGTGAGAGCGATTGTACAGTGAGTTATTAAGCTATATAGTCACTGGCTTGTATTTATATCGCGCACGGGGCCTCCAGAATAATCCAGAGTTGATATCAGAGTGAGATGCCTTGTGACTAGCACCATAAGAACGAGCTTCACTTTAACATCACAGGTAAGGAGGGAGTTTACGCCATAAAACGAGCCGGTCCGCGTAAAAATGCAAATCGCCGGTAGAAAATTTTTACGAGACCGCGGCGACACTTTCGAGCGATAACTCTCGGAAAAGTCCCGACTCCGTCCATTAGGTGACGAAATTGTCACGATCCGATCTCCTTTTTTTTATCGGGCATTCGGGCGTCTTCATTCCGATGATTTGCATTTCTCGCGTACCCAACAAACAAAGGACTGCGCCTCTCCATAAACAGCGTGGAAGAGCGAATGATACCAGGAAACAGTCGTGTCGCGAGATGGGAAAGGATAAGGTTCATTACGTTCCGTTGTGACACCCAAAAAGTACAGTTAACCTCACCTACCCGAAGCGAAGGCTCCACACTCTTCTCATCGAAACACATGCTCGCCATTCCTGTTAAAAATGATCATCTGATTTGTGCCCCGTATGTGAACTATACCCTTTCAACTTCTAATTAGGTCTAAACAACTTAATTTTTTTTATTTGCCTACATTTTTTTGCTTAAATTTCTGTGCAATATTTTGCCCCTACAATAAATTTTCATCATGGAGCCTTATGAGGACAAATGGTGTTCGCAATGCTCGAAAACAAGATAGCATCGTCGCGTCGCACCGCCAGATGAAGATGTCTCCGGCGTGTAATCGATGCCCACTCGGACGCTAGCTGCGCCTTTTATTGCGTGCTCAATTAGATTCACACCGTGAGCTCCCGTCATATCACGGCTCACATTTAAATCCTCGCCCGATAAACAAAAAGGCGTCTTGCTCAAGCCGATTTCATTGAGCGAGCCGGCTGTGCCGAGTACGTACCTATAGGAAAAAAGGCGCTGACTTGTAATTAGGCGTCTCCGCCGGTTTTATTAATGATGTCTTCTTACTCGCCGTTTATTAACGATTCGTTTTCAGCCGTTTCAGTCGCCTCTTATTAACGATGTGTCCTCAGTCATTTCGTATTAACGATGCGTCCTTTATTGTCGATGCGTTTTCGGTGTTCGTTTATTTTCGACGCGTTTTCGGTCTTCGTTCATTATCGATGCGTTTTCCGTCATCGTTTATTATCGATGCGTCTGCGGTCCTCCTTCATTAATGATGCGTTTTCGGACGCCTCTCGGAGACGTCTCATGTGGATGCGTCCAATCTCACCGCTTGTAATGAGGCACCATTGTTGGGAGCCGACGTTATTTTTCATCTCGAACATCGTTGATCACTCGTCTTCGCTGCCGGCTTGTTTGGTTAGCCGTCCACTCGACGACCGGAGTCGAATGCGCAGCGCCCTCGTCCGAGACGGTTCAACTTTGCTTCCCAATTTCGATGGGAAATCGTTCTGAAAATAATCTACATGAATATTTTTGCACTTATGTCTTTTTTTCGTCACTGCATCGCCATATTTAAAAACTACGCCTCCGGTTCTCATGGTGTCTTCATTTTTGTTTTGCAGGAACTGTGGATCTAGAAGGTCGACCGATACTGCTCTGTTACGCCGAGTGCGTAGCCAGGGCAGGCCTGAATAAGTACGAGATTGCCAAACTGCTGCTGTACTACTCGACGGTATCGGGGTGAGTTCTATGCTTGCGTGCACTTAACCTTTGACGATTAGGCGGCCAGGCTGCGCTTCTATCGTCAAACAAATGCGGTATGACGAAGATGGCCTATTAGCCTTCTGCACTGCGAAGATAACCGACAAAACGCATGGCTGACCAAGTAGGCGGGTGGCGATTGAGTAATCGCACGGGGGCACCGTTTGCCCGTTCTCACGACTCATTTCCATTTCAATTGGACCCACTTAGGAAATTCCGTGCTTTTGCGAAGATCAGATTTTTTAAGCGAAGACAAGAAGGCGATATTTTCGGCTACGGGCCTGGTTAGTATTATGTTCGTGTCTTCGCGAGAACTCTCGGTGGGCGCTTCATTCGTACGGGACGTTTCGTGACCGTGCAGTTGGTAGGAGCAACGGGTCATGAGCCTCAAGCACCGGGGAGAATCGGTAATGGTACGGTCGGGGTACCTGCTCCACCTCCGGGGCAAAGCTGATACGTGGAAGTCTATGGTAATCAGAACTGATGGTGATGGCGAAGACGTCCGCGGTAACGGCCTCGCGTCATTGTGAACTGTCCGGTAATAGCAGGCGCGTGCCTCCCCCGGCCACATCCGCCCCCCGAGCGCTCGTCTTTGTCGCCGGACGAATATGCCATCTTGCGGTACAGCGCGATTTTTCGCCTTCCCCGGTGAATTTGAGGTGTTTAGCTAACGGTACCCGCGACGACGTCGGCGTGGGTTGCGGGCACTGTGGGACATTACACTTCTTGTAAACACCGGAATGTTTGCCTTCTATTGTGCGCGTTTTCTCAGAGTCCGGGCGATATGGGAGTACCCATGTCCGATCGTTCAGGTCGAGTTGCGTTTTTACAGTGGGAAATGTATCTCGCGCAGGGTCGAGTCGGCGAAGACGGGCTTCACCGTACTGCTGCTCGCCGAGACGCAGGGCAATCAGAAAATAGTGGAAACTTTGGACAGAGCTGCTAGTCTCATCGCTAATCAGATGACCATAGCTAGGATACTGGTGTGGAGGCCGGGTCCTCACGTAGAACCGAGGAGTTTCAACACTAGGATAGAGGTGAGATTTTTTTCTCGGTGGTGCCTTGTGTAGAATTCGGAATTTGAGGATTTTTCACGAGATGAGTAACGTCAGTTCAATAAGTTTCTCCCTCGGAGTAGGCCGTCACCATCATTACGTATGGCATAACTTGATTTGTACACTTGCTAAGACCTCATAGATGTATGTATAACATTTCTCGACAGGGAAGAGTAGAGGTTATGTTTGTAACCTAATTAGACAATTAGGTTACAAACATAACCTCTACTTTCCCCTGTCAAAAATGACGTACATTTATGAGGTGATGGCATGTGTACGAATCAAAATGTGACATGCGCGACGATGGTCACCAAAGGGTATCCTGAGGGGGAAATTTTTTGACCACGCGTCCGGCGGTCGGCTGCACACCTCTCGATTATGTGGCAGGCCGTCGCCGTGTCGGAGGAAGCGACACTCCTGACTTACATCAGCAGAGGCCAAGCACCGGCCGGCTGTGGAGGAGCGTGCAATCACGATCAGCTGGAATGGGTGGAGTTCTTCAAGCAGCAGGAGCCATTCATGGCCACTTGCAGGTCAGCAGGCAGAGCTCTCCTAACCACTCTGTCCCAGTTGAGGAGCGAGGACGTACCCCAGCAGATTACGAGGAGATTCCTCAACCACCAATGGAGGTAAGAGTCTGGCGTAAGAGTCGTTCGTTCCTCACTATGTTATTCATTCGCAATTCAATCGGCCGTTAGTCTTTGGTCGAGAGTACCGAAAAACTGCCCACAGACGCAGCGAAAAGCGCGTCGATAAGTGCGTGACGCGCAAATGTCTCCCGTCTGTGGGCATCTAAACAGTTGATGTACTGAGGAATGGTGTACGAAGATAGCACGTTGAATGGAGAAAGGCCATTTATGGAAGGAACCTCCCAAGAATTCCTCATTCCTCGCCTTATCGCTTATTAGTCACTTGTGGGTCGTTCTTTGCACTTACATCGCCAATTTCAATCGGCCCCGCTTTGTGCATAATCTTATCAGTGCCGTGATTAGGTACTTACGACAGTCGATGTGAAGCAGTCGCATCGTGAACTTTGTATGTGCCCAGTCTGTGAAAAATGCAATTTCCCAACCTTACCTCAACCTTAAAGTCTCCAATTTCAAATATTGTGAAGACGCTGATCGTATTTCCTCAACTTTAAAAACAATGTGAAGACGACGCACTAGGATGGCAGAGTACTCGCTCCAACTCCAAATTGCATGTATCCCCCTAATCGCATGAAATTGTTCCCAGGCAACTCCGCAGAGCTCTGCAACTGGAAACCGTACAGAGGGTGAGGGCCGAGGCTCCCACAGTCCTGGCCAACTTGGAAGAGAGGACCCAGTGGCTCTCCGCCAGTCGGGATGTGAAGAGATCTGCGAGTGCGGCCTCGAAGTCCCACCAGTGCGTGGAAAAGGTGGCCTCGCGCCTGGAACAATTGGAGAAGGAGAGGAGGGATCGCGTTAAGGAACTGGCGAGGCTGAGGACCCTGCAGGATGAAGCGGACGAAGTGAGTTTTTCTTACGCACTTTGACAATCTTAGCGATTACTATTGTGAAGGCTTTCACGATTAGCGATCAGTTTCCCGAGTGGCCGCCCGAGGTCACTTCCTCTTTCCACCAATAAGGCGTCCAATCTGGTCGAACCGGGATCGGCATCGATATAGATACGCGGCATTTCGGTCCAATTGAGGACAGACCCGTAATAAAAGTCAATTGGGTCAAATATAGAACGGCAGTCCGAAAAAGGTACGGACTCGCGGAGAGTCCTTGCGTTATTAGGAATCCGATTTTTCGGCCCACTTAACCCGTTTCTCTTTGTCTCGTTGAACTAACCGACCTCGCTGACCCCCATAGGTGCTATCCTCGAGATCCCTATCTCTTGTGCTGAATCAATGGGTTTCATCCTCTTGAAGTGAGATTTTTCTTCAACGCTTTAATCTCTTGTTTTTCATTATTCCTTTGTAATCGGTTTTCGCCGTTAGTTCGACTTGAATTAACTTTAAATCTGGCCGAAATACAAAAGGTTTAATAATTCTGTAGGCGACTATACTACACTATACACTATGCCTACTACAATTTTTGTTCTCTTCGCAACGAAAACACGAAATATCTTACGTCAGTCTCATGCAGTTATAGAAAGCACCAATCACTTTGCGGTTGTCAACAGTATCAACGTAAATGCTTCATCTACAACATGTCGAAGCCGAAATTTCGCATATCGCAACCGTTTAAGCAGTGGAGAGGTTTTAATCGAACTGTAATTACGACCCGTCAACATTTCTTCATTTCTCAGCCTTGGACGAATGAAATGAAAATACAACCTCGACAAGTTGTAGATAGAGGATCAGTGGAGCGACAATAAAAATTTCACCAGTCCATTCTTCACTGTGTGGTCTGTGAGACTGACGTTTCAAGATAGGAAATTAACACGGGCTGCACCGCCGCGCCGCCTCAATCAAAGATGTACAACCACACATCGATGGTGTTGTTTTATCTCGCGGACTTTATAAGTCCGCGTTTTATCTATCAATCGTTTGCTTGAAAATATTCAAACGTCAAGTCCACAATAGATTGAAAGTTTAGTTTTCGCCAGTGCGCCGACGCGTCGCAACAATCGAAAAGGATCAATCGACGGTATGGCGATCCAGTTTATCCCCGTCGGTGGTCCATTCGTCGTCTTTACAACTTAACTGGGATTATAGCACCTGCGATTGCGATAGTTGCACAACAATCTCGTTCTACACCATCCTTTATGCCTACACACTCGTCATATAATTGCTTCGATCCCGGCGCTTCTTTAAACGTCATTCACGACTCCATTACACTTCCGAGGAAGTTCTCTTTCATCTCATGAAGAAATGTCATTTGTTATCTCTATACATGATTCGTTCACTGAAAAAATAAACGGTGCCCACTGCCGGATCGACTAGGATGTGCTTTTAGGTGCAAAAAGGTTGGTGGTCCCTGTCCTAGTCGATTCAGTCAACGCTCGAACTCTACGTAATTGCACTCCCAACAAAACGAATCGGGACGTGGATCTATTCGGAATTAAATTCGTCCATTCTCACTTAACGTTAATTGAACGCCAATTACCCCGCGTTCACGCCACTTTGGTCGTAAAATCCTTTTTTCCCAGTTTTCTTCTTGCTCCGCGGTTATTACACCAATTACGTTCGTTGATGTGATTGTAATGCAGCTCGTCTTAATTGACTCGACGGCTGTTGCGACGTCTCTCCTCGCCGTGCACTGTTTCCATTCGATCTGGGTGTATTGTTTCCATATTTTCTGTATTTTCCCCAAGTTATGTCGTACGTAATTTTCTTTCCGTTTGGTCTGTGAGAGACTGTGTTTCTCGATCAGTAAGTGTGTACTCGCTTCACTCGGTTCGATCAGCGGCCGAAACGAGGCTCATTGCCAAACACCTTCAAGCCGGGGATTATCGATGTATTTGAACGTTTCAATCGGTCGATGCGTTGAGGCGGAGAAAAACAACAAATACTGGCGAAAGCGACCGTTATCGGAACTCGGATCTTTCGAACAATGGCAATAAATCTTTCCAATGTTATTCGGCAATCGCTTTTATATTCGGTGTAGTCAGGTGGATCGGACTGCTCTCACCTACCCATTGTGCGTCTATCGGAGTTCTAATTGGAGGAACTTATCGGAGTTTGGAATCGAATTTCCCCCAACACTAAACCAATTGTACAGAAAGTTTTTTTTTTAACATAGGAATGTACACGGGAAAACCTTGACTCTATTAAGGCTCCGGATTCATGTGTAAATCCCCATTTATCTTAAAATCTCAATTTCTGCAATTATACCTTAACTGATACGGGCAGCTTGTCCATTTGAAATTTTACCTTCCTAGTTAGGGGCTCCATCCAGTTCAACGTTGCACGTTCTGTTGACGGTACGAGAAAGTGGGAGCGAGTTTGGGTTGCATCACGCACTACAGGGCACTGTAGTGCTTGTATTGTGGTATAATGCGGGGATTGCAGGGCACTGTGGGCCGATGGATACGCGTCGATTAGTCCGAAAGCGCTCTTTTCTAAAACGACGCACATAACATCACGGATGTCGCACTCCATACGTTCCTTTATAGACCGACCGGTCGAGTTGCTCTCAATTTACTAATTTGTCGTGGTATTCTTTCCTTCGCTCGTTACCTCCGCACGGCCCATCTCGATCTCCCGCGTGTGCGCTTAAGGCGAATGAGTCATCATCGTCGCGAACGGCTTTTCCTCCTTTTCATCTCGCGCGGCCGTGACTGGCGCAAGTAAAAGTCCTAATTGGATCATTGACAGTTGGCCGTCTGCATTGTGAGCGATTAATTCGACAAATGGGCATCGCTCAATCCACTCGCTCCTGTCTAGTTTGCAGTTTCTAACTTCACGCTGTTTGCTCATTTCTTCTCTTTTCCCCTGTGTTTAGTTTGAACTTCCATTCGAATTTAAATTCTTCAAACACTCCGATCTTATATCCATAACAAGAATTCCCGATTCTTTGATTTTCGACCCTCTTCCTCACAAGAAGTTTGGAGGGTTGATACGTTGAATTGCCAAAAGGAATAGAGGGCCAGTGTCGGCAAGGTTCCGCCTGCGCCATCTCTTGTACGAGCTCGGCAGAGTGACTGCTTGATCAAGCAGGCCACGTCCGACCCCGGAGTCCAGATAGAGAGATCCCGAGATCCGCGAGAGAGATCCAGAGAGCCGTTAAACAGTAATTGGTTCTCATCGTTCCGCGATCGCAACGAATTTCGAGCCTGCCCGAGCACTGTGACAGGTGGACTCGTGCCCGTCGTAGACAAGGGAACTTAATTGTCCGCGCGGATAATAAATTATGCATTCCATTTAAACCAATCAGTCGGAGGGAGAGCTAACGGTTCGATAACACACTCTGTCGCGGGACTTAATTGATTTCCACGTGAATGACGAGAGACTGATCGTAGGAAAGGAAAGAGGGCGCAGGAGAGTTGAACCAAAGACGATCCTATTTATTTTAGTCGTCTTTGGTTGAACCGTTCCACTTTTCGCAGATACTCTCCTGGATCAGGAAGGTCGGGGACGAGACGCTCAACGGACAGGCGATCCTCCTCAGGACGGCCGTCAGCAGTGAACGCGTTAAGGATGTGGAGAAGGAGTTCGAAAAGTTCTACTTCGACGCTATGGTGAGTTGTGGGCATTCGTTTCGTTCGCCGTGGTTGGTTGCCCGACTGCCCCCCCGATGGGTTCGGCGCGAGCCCATCACGGGGCAGTCGTGGCAACCGTTATTGGCGAATCAGCGACCAAAAAGGGTCACGCCATCTAGTTCCGATCCGGGAGCGGTCGCCGCTTTCGCTCTAGGTTTCGCGCCGGAATCATCGAGTTAGTAGCATAAAGCTACAGTATATCCACAGCGCATCTCGCGAATAGGAACCGCGGCGCGGCGGAACAAAGTCTCCAATGGACAACGACCGGAACGGAGTGAACGTACGATTTACGATTTGCAATTTACAGTTTACAATTTAGCAGCCACGCCGATTATGGCACAATTTTAATTCGCGTCTCGCACGCATCCAACCTTCACTTTCCTCGCGCTACCGGCCACATCCAGGCCCGGATCGTGACGGCCGATTTTTGTGCTGTTGTTGTTGTTGTTGCCGTTGCGCCGGCCCGTGGAGGAAGCGGCCGCGTCCGGAAATGCATTTCTAGCGACCGCGCACGCCGCAATTAATGTCCGCCAGATATTGGACGCTGCCACTTTGCGCGGTGGGAAAATAACAAAACGGAAGGCTGGAGTCGGCACCTTTGGCTTCCCCCTGGCGATGGCGTGCGTGCGTACGTGTGGCGCACTTCGGGCTTTTCTCGAGATTTCGCCTGCCGTGCCCGTCGGCCGTGCGCGGGATTTATCGTTTTGAACTATTCGAAAGTGAGCAGGAAAGGTTGGAAGAGCAGCCTTAATTGGACGGCAATTTGTTGTCCGGGATGAAATGCGAGACGCCGCCGAAGATGCCCTTCGGGCGCCTTCGCGGTTGAGCGCTGCGAAACATGCGAATAGTCTATGATTGGTTTTACATTGTACTCGAGGGTTCCAAGTTCGCGTCTTCCAATTAAACCCTTCGTTCGCAACTCGTGTCTTCCATTAAACCTTTCATTCGCAACTCGTCAACTCGCGCAAGTCCATTTGGAACGTTTTTCCCCCTCAGCGTCAATTGGACAAGGCCGCCGACATAATCGAGGAATCGAACAACATCCCCGACGTGAAAGGTAAGAATCTCAAGGAATCCGCCGGAAATCTCAAAGTGCAAGCGAAGACTTTCGGGGAAAAGCTGGAGGAGACGAGGGACAAGCTCGAGGAGGCGTCGAGATGCTTCCAGTTCTTGGAGTCGCGTGCGGAAGAGGCGAACGCGGATCGTTCGGAAGTGGACGAGGATCGATTGGAAGCGGTGGAGAGGTTCGCCACGAGGATAGGCAACGAAAAACTCCTGGGGGAGTGCCAACGGCGCAAAACCACGTTACCAAACTTACCCCCGGACAAAGACAATCCGGACGAGGGTGGCCCCAGCATCAACCTCGAAGCTACGACGAGCACGCCAGTTAAACCCGCACACAGTCAGATAAGAAGGAGGTCCGTCAGTTCGTTGGCCTTCATATACAAGTGCAACCATCACGCTGCAGGGGTGGCTTGCAGCTGCGGGGAATCCGACACCGAGAACACGGTCTCTTACAAGTTGAAGAAGAAATACATGCAGACGTTGCAGCAAACTTGCAGCTGCACCATCAACGGTAGCGCCTCGTCTGCCACAGCAAACTTAAGTGGTAGCGTTGCTGCAGATGTAAAAAACCAAACGTCTTTCGACGGAAGTTCCCCATCCACCACGAACTCGAATTGCGAAAACGGAATCTCCACTTCCGAAGAAGACACGACAGCGATTAATGGGAAACTGTTAAACGGAAAGTCGACGATAGTAGCGACCGTCACGTCCATAGTGACGGGAAACCCGTTCATCCCCGGCGTGCCCCACAAGGAAAACTTGGAAAGAAAAACCAGCACAACGTTGGACGGCATCAAGGAAGTGAGGGAAAGTGTCGAGAACCTCCTGGAAACCCTCGACAAATCCGAGTCGGACATTCGAGGTTGCGGCGGCTTCGACAGCGGCGTGTCCACCGCCGAAAACTCGGTCGGCGACGAGAGCGTCTACAAGAAGAAACTGCAACGCTCCTGCTCGTGCCAGTATTACAGGGAAGGCTGCAACTCCTGCAGCACCAACAGCTCCAGCACCGGGTCGAGCCAGGATCACACGGAGAACCAGCAGGACAGCATCATCGAAGAGGGGAGCGACGGCTTCGCGAAGAGGTGTGGCCTTATTCTTTTATCTCCCGGTTGTTTGTGAATTTTCGCTAATATCTCGAGTAAACTATTCAGAGTTGACGCACCGAACGGAACGTTCCTTCGCCATTAGTAAGGCCAGCGCCGTGGCCCGCGATGAGTACAAACGAAATCTTTTCCAGCAGCGGAAGCGACGACATCGAGGAGGAGAACTACGACGAGCCGAGAAAA
Source organism: Hydrochus callosus (assembly GCA_033557855.1). Classification (NCBI taxonomy): domain Eukaryota; kingdom Metazoa; phylum Arthropoda; class Insecta; order Coleoptera; family Hydrochidae; genus Hydrochus; species Hydrochus callosus. The sequence continues at coordinate 58,699 of JAUIMY010000076.1, read as the reverse complement.
GTTCCCCCCGTACCATCCAACAGCCACCTGCACTGCCACTCCATCCTGCACCTACCCATGGACGCTTTCGATTCGAGCACCGATCCGAAAACGCAAAAGTGAGTCTTTCATTTTCTTACCGCCAGCCAGCGACGCGGCGCTCGAGAAAGGGGACATGTCGCGCCAAATTTCAATCCTGGACCACAGTGCGACGTGGCTTGGTTTTTGAAGGACCCTTTCTTCGCTGCATCCCTATGCAAAGACTTCTGCTCTTGTAATATAGTTAACTAAGAGATATCGGTTAGTCCGTCAACGAGAGATCCGTTTTCTCCCCCAGGACACTTCTGTTCATCATGCGCGAAATGATCCAAACAGAACGTGACTACGTCAAATCTTTGGATTACGTGATCGAAAACTACATCCCCGAACTGTTGCGCGAGGACATACCGCAGGCCCTCAGGGGCCAGAGGAACGTGGTGTTCGGCAACATCGAGAAGATCTACGAGTTCCACAGCCAGCACTTCCTCAACGAGCTGGAGCGGTGCGAGCTCAATCCCCTGCAGGTCGGACAGATCTTCCTCAAGTACGACAAGAGGTTCTACCTGTACGCCCTCTACAACAAGAACAAACCCAAATCGGATTCCCTGATGTCCGAGTACGGATCCTCATTCTTCAAGGTACCGTTGTCTTGGGTTGTCTCCTTTGCGGTAGCTACTCAATATCTCTCAGGTTTTCCCATAGGTACCATTTGCTCTCTCATGATACCTGTCCTACAGTATAGGGTCCCTTCTGTACTACAACTACGCTTGGTATACACAAGGGTTATTTTCCTCCTCGACCATTTTGCGCCACCAACAGTTTTCTTGCAGAGCAAACAGCTGAAGCTCGGGGACAAGATGGATCTGGCCAGTTACCTCCTGAAGCCGGTGCAGCGCATGGGAAAGTATGCGCTCCTGCTGCAGCAATTGATGAAGGCCTGTCCTTCCCTCCAACCGGGAGCCTCCGAGAGGGCCGTGACGGAACAGGACGACCTCAAGCAGGCCGAGCAGATGGTCCGTTTCCAGTTGAGGCACGGAAACGACCTCCTGGCCATGGACTCCATAAGGGAGTGCGACGTGAATCTCAAGGAACAGGGAAGGCTCGTCAGGCAGAACGAGTTTCTGGTTTGGGAGGGCAGAAATGGGAAAAAGTCCCTCAGGCAGGTGTTCCTTTTCGAAGATCTGATACTGTTCAGCAAGGCCAGAAGGTTTCCAGACAGAAAGGTCGGTAACGAATCTTTACAGTTTTTTTCCCGATTATTTAACGATATGTCTCTTGACGCTGTCTTTCCAGAATCTCGACTTGTACATCTACAAGAACAGTATCAAGATGACCGACATAGGTCTGACCGCCAAAATAGGCGACAGCCCGACTAAATTCGAAATATGGTTCAGGAAACGCAAGCCCAACGACACCTTCACCCTCCAGTCGATGTCCGAGGATGTTAAGAAGGCGTGGACTGAAGAGCTCTCTCAATTGTTGTGGAAGCAAGCGATCAGGAATAGAGGTTAGACGGGCGACTTTTAGCCGTATTTTTCTAGTAATTTAGTCCTAATTCTCCGTCTCTTGCAGAAGTCAGGATGGCGGAAATGTCCTCGATGGGAATAGGAAACAAACCCTGCCTGGACATCCGACCGAGCGCCGACCAAATCAGCGACCGCTCCATAAGCTTCGCCCAACTCAGCAGAAGTGAGTCTCCTTATTTGCACTGAAAGCGATAGATCATTCATCGTGGTATTTCGCAGCTGCGCCGAGATTCAGGAATTCCATAGCAGGTCCTCCCGTGGAGACCTGCAGAACCACGAAGAGACCTCACTCCGTCATTTCCATGTCCAGCGTGTCCACGAGCAGTTCCAGTTCCGCGGGATCCGCAGGGACCACGACGAACCCATCTACGATGATAGGGTTCGATGCAAATTGTGATAGCCCAAAACCGTACCACCGATCCGGCACCTTGAATAGCCAATGTTCTGTGGGTTAGTGTGGCAGTTTCCATTTCGAGCTTTCGCCACAGCTGTAGTTACGGCGATGACCGTAGCTGTGACCATAGTTACGGTCACAGTGATGACCGTAGTTATGGTCGCAGTTATGACCACAGTTACGGTCACAGTTATGACCGTAGTTACGGTCACAGTTATGACCATAGTTACGGCTACTACCACGGTTACCTCTAAAGCTGTGACCGTACTTCTGGCCATACTTTTGCCCATAGCTCTGGCCAAACCTTCGGCTAACACCCCCCGCCAGCTAATTACTCTTGCCCGAGCGACCCTGCAGCTTCGTTTTCTTTTGTTCTAGAGAGTGGAATTATAGCTGATGTTTCTATAGGATCGGACGATTGCTCCGAACTGACGCAGGCGACAGGACACTGGCCCTTGGAGAAATCCAACTCTTCCTACTCCAACCTCTCCAGCAAGTCGTCGACTGTTTCCACGCCGACGCAGTCCGACGACACGCAAATCACGTGTTTCCATACGCAAGAGGACCAATCGGTTAACGTTTAAGGTCTTTTCCGACCAAAATCCACTAGATTGTTGTCAATAGTCGGGGCCGTTTTCCGTTGTCAGAACGACTGCTCTGGCTATCGCACTGTGACGAATTCAGCCAGAACAATGTTCGAAATGATAAATTCGGCGATAGCCGAAAAATCGGTTCTGGCGACGGCCACGAAAACGGCGCCGAGCACCTAGTGTCTTTCAAAACGCAAAGACTGAAAGAGGAATCTTCGTTGTACAGTGAATGTGAATAGAGCAATACGACAGATAGAATTGATACCTACAAGACGAGACGCAACCACGATTATAGCAGAATATAGAATGCAACTCGTATATCAGATCCTTTGTAAACAAGAGGTTAGTTGGTAGCCGTGGTAACACCTCCGATAATACCAACAGATAACCTGTGGCTATCACCACAGGCAACAATGCTTACGCTGACACCTGCGATAGCACTAACAACGTTCAGTTACACCCACCCTAACGGAAAATACCAGAGCGCACTCCGAAGGTGCACTCGACGATTCACCATGGAACACGCAACGTGTAATCACATTAACTGTAGTCATTCTACTCTTAAGTTTTAGCCCTAAATCTCTCAGCATATTTGTACCTAAATGAAGATTTTATCCAGAGCCATATTTTGTAAAATTATTTATTTGTTTTTAATTAACCAATGCAGAACTCGAATTCCTCCGAACGACCGGCCGATCAGGGACTCAAGAATCAAAACGCTGTTCCATTTGCCTTGTAGTATTCGTTCGCGCGCCACGTCCTCCGCACGTGACGTCCGACAATTAACGAAGGGAGTAGAAGCAATTTTACTAACGTCTGTTAACTGATCAAATACCACTTTAATCATTATAATACAGCGTTTAAGTACAATACGTATGATTTTTTATAACAGTATCGATTATAGTCAAATAAAAATATAAAAACACGTCGACATTCCCAATTACCATCCGCCCATTAGTAGCGAATACTGTTAAAATTCCCAGTTAGTTCCGCTTTCCTTCAGTAGGTGACGCAACCACTACTGTTTCAGCTTCCATCGGCTACTGCACCTGCGGATTATCGATTTCTCACCAACGTAATGCCTCTGGTGGCCACGAGTACAATCTCCTCTATCTCGCAGAAACGAAACTAGATGGCGCACGTAAGCATGTCTCAACAAATAAACACCTAACTACGATGTCCATGTACACTTCAAAGAATATTTAACATTCCAATAATTAATGGAACATTACAGTTTCGGTTTTTTTACCAAACTCATAATTTAGCTCTAGCTCCTCCGGAACGCCCACGACTACTGGAGGATTATCTTCTTTTTACGTCTATTAGGTGCACGCGTACGCAAATAGCATGTACTGCATTAGATCTTGGACTCCTTTTTGCCAGGATTTTGACGAGGATAGTTTGTTTAGTGCTTAATGGGGAATCCCAAGGGCGCAGACTGCTTAAATTTCGTGCTACGTGTTCTCTCCACTTCACTTCTCGAGTGTATTCCAAAAACATTACGTACCCTTCCAAAGAAAATTTATTCATACTTTTCCGCTTTTCAATCAATTTGTATAGGTTTACATCACGATATTCCGGAACATGTGAATGTGATACTGAAAATTTTCGACGAACGTGAGTCATGCGAAACCGCGGCAGACATTCACAAATCATCAGCGTTCCACGAAAGCTTGATTCTCGCGGATTGTTCCGGAATCACGACCCTTAGCCCTCGGAGTTGGGAAAGCCTGTTCCTCACACGCGCGCGACGTAAGGAGGCTAGATCCTCGGCGAAGAGCGTCCTGGTAAGAGGATTGGCCCCAGTCCCCTTTGCCTCTAGATTTATGTCCCCTACGCGAAATGTCCTGCGAAAGCTTCACAGCCACTGGCTTTGGTCTTTGGCTGAGTGTTGGCTGTGTGTTATTTGGAAGAGGGCATTCGAACACCCAACGTCCCTGGAGGGATTGAAATAGGCTTCCGAGTTGATGGAGGAAGGCGGCATAAAATATCGCGCGGATTTCTCAGAGAAGATTTACTATCGCATAAGCACATCATTGGCTGAGACTTTTCAGCACTTTCTGGAACGTTTAGCATCCTACGAGATATAAGGTTTGAAATAGACACTTTTGTATTTTTGAGTTATATACTTACTTACCTATTTATTTGTTGTTCTGTGGAGTTAAAAGAGTGGACGAGTTCTCGAGAAAATTAATTGAAATGTGAGAAAAACATCTCGCAATGGAGGACATATATTTAATGACTAGTACATCATAAGAGATATTGTACAATTATATAGATTTCTCGATAACATGGTCAGCACGAATCGTAGAAACAAAAAAGCTGCCTACCGTCGTAAGATTCTTCTCAGTTAAATACAAGGCAGAGTATTACAGTAGAATATACAATGATTGTAAGAATTAGCTACACTTCTCGAGTGTCTAGCGTTGTTTTGGTCTCCAGCCACGAATGCTTCGTTGGAGGAAGGGAGGCGAACGCTTGCACTTCATTCATTACGTATAATACATGTCAAACGTGTACGAGTAGGTACATATTCAATGTGCGCAGTACAAGATCAATCCGTACAATACACAATCAATGTTGTTCGAAGGTCATCCCTCCCCGAAAAAAAAACAACTGAACGTTAATCACAAAATGGTGCGTCAATACAGTTTCCTCCTATACCCTCGCGAAAATGCGGACATCCCACTCGAAACGAATCATCTTTTGGTCTCCAATTCGAAAATCTAAATCTTTACAAATATAACCAACACATTATCACTAATCTCCTAAGACTATATTCGTTTTTATTTTTTTTAGTACATTAATACACCTTGCCATCTCTGCTCCTGGATAATTTTAAAATACAGTACATCTTTATGATATGTTAAATTGTTTTTTTTTACGTTTTTGCGTCCATTTACACGTCTATGTACAAGCTGTCCGCGGCGTATCCCGCACAGATTATACATGTTTCAGGGTACACACAGCAATTATGGAATCTCTTGGGAAGTTCGTCTATGTACAGGCCATTTTCCGAAAAACAATCAATCGGCCGTTTAAATCGCGAAAAATAAAAATGTTTCGTCATGCTAAGAAAATGTTGCCTACGCGAAATGAAAACAAGTCTATGTGAATTGATCCTATAATATAATTCATTGTGATTCATAAATCGAACAAGTACATTGAATGAACGCGCCCATTCAACTCACGGGATTCCAACAACTATTAGTCGATTAAAAAATCAAAAAGCTATTGCTCTACATCCACAGAAAGAAGACATCGAAATAAACGAAAGAATCGCAACGAATAGTTTTAATACGGTTCGTGTCCGATCTTAGGTGAGAGCCTCGTGTGTCCCGCAGGTTTCCAGTCATCCCCTGGAGCTATGGCAGCCAATGGTGGCGGTGAGGTGCCCGGCTGTGAAGCAGGAGTACTCACGATGCTCAACGCATGCATTATGCACGTCTTAGCCGTGGACTCTACGTCCATGAGGTCCTCCAGTTCCTTGTCGTTGCGGGAATTGGCAGAATCAGGAGTACCTGTCAGACCGTCCCTGCAGTTCTCCAAGAAGTCCTTCTCGTGATCGGGCAGGCCATTCTCATCCTCACCGTCCATTGCCGAGACGACTTTATTCTCTTTATTCTCCTGAAAAAGGAGACCGTTAGTCGTCCGTTCACACTTATCTATTCGTTCCTACATTCATTCCTATCGCCATACATTCCTTTCATTCCCATAAATTTTTATGGGAATATTTTCCAAATCTGGGTCGGAGAAAGTTTTACGAATCTGCGTCGGAGGTAATTTTACGAATATGGGTCGGAGAAAATTTTCCGAATCTGGGTCGGAGATAATTTTACGAATCTGGGTCGGAGACAATTTTACGAATCTGGGTCGGAGATAATTTACCGAATCTAGGTCGGAGATAATCTCCGACCCAGATTCGCAAAAATATCTCCGACCCAGATTCGGTAAATTATCTCCGACCCACATTCGTAAAATTATCTCTGACCCAGATTCGTAAAATTATCTCCGACCCAGATTCGCAAAATAATCTCCGACCCAGATTCGGTAAATTATCTCCGACCCACATTCGTAAAATTATCTCCGACCCAGATTCGGAAAATTTCCTCCGACCCAGATTTGCAAAATTTCCTCCGACCCAGATTCGCAAAATCATCTCCGACCCAGATTCGAAAAATAATCTCCGACCCAGATTCGCAAAATCATCTCCGACCCAGATTCGCAAAATAATCTCCGACCCAGATTCGCAAAATTATCTCCGACCCAGATTCGTAAAATTATCTCCGACCCAGATTCGCAAAATCATCTCCGACCCAGATTCGGAAAATTGTCTCCGACCCAGATTCGTAAAGTTATCTCCGACCCAGATTCGCAAAAATATCTCCGACCCAGATTCGCAAAATCATCTCCGACCCAGATTCGGAAAAATATCTCCGACCCAGATTCGTAAAATTATCTCCGACCCAGATTCGCAAAATAATCTCCGACCCAGATTCGCAAAATAATCTCCGACACAGATTCTCAAAAATATCTCCGACCCAGATTCGCAAAATCATCTCCGACCCAGATTCGGAAAAATATCTCCGACCCAGATTCGTAAAATTATCTCCGACCCAGATTCGCAAAATAATCTCAGACCCAGATTTGCAAAATAATCTCCGACCCAGATTTGCAAAATCATCTTTGACCCAGATTCGTAAAATTATCTCCGACCCAGATTCGCAAAATAATCTCCGACCCAGATTCGCAAAAATATCTCCGACCCAGATTTGTAAAATTATCTCCGACCCAGATTCGCAAAATAATCTCCGACCCAGATTCGTAAAATTATCTCCGACCCAGATTCGCAAAATCATCTCCGACCCAGATTCGTAAAGTTATCTCCGACCCAGATTCGCAAAAATATCTCCGACCCAGATTCGCAAAATCATCTCCGACCCAGATTCGGAAAAATATCTCCGACCCAGATTCGCAAAATAATCTCCGACCCAGATTCGCAAAATCATCTCCGACCCAGATTCGGAAAATTTCCTCCGACCCACATTCGTAAAATTATCTCCGACTCAGATTCGCAAAATCATCTCCGACCCAGATTCGGAAAATTTCCTCCGACCCACATTCGTAAAATTGTCTCCGACCCAGATTCGTAAAATTATCTCGGACCCAGATTCGGTAAATTATCTCCGACCCAGATTTGTAAAATTATCTCCGACCCAGATTCGGAAAATTTCCTCCGACCCAGATTTGCAAAATTATCTCCGTCCCAGATTCGGCAAATTATCTCCGACCCAGATTCATAAAATTATCTCCGACCCACATTCGGAAAATTATCTCCGACTCAGATTCGTAAAATAATCTCCGACCCAGATTCGGTAAGTTATCTCCGACCCAGATTCGTAAAATTATCTCCGACCCAGATTCGGAAAATTTCCTCCGACCCAGATTTGCAAAATTCGGAATCTGGGTCGGAGATAATTTTACGAATCTGGGTCGGAGATATTTTTACGAATGTGGGTCGGAGGAAATTTCAAGAATCTGGGTCAGAGGAAATTTTCTGAATCTGGGTCGGTGGTAATTTTACGAATCAGGGTCGGAGATAATTTTCCGAATCAGGGTCGGAGACAATTTTACGAATCTGGGTCGGAGGTAATTTTGCGAAGCTGGGTCGGAGATAATTTAGCGAATCTGGGTCGGAGGAAATTTTCCGAATCTGGGTCGGAAATAATTTTGCAAATGTGGGTCGAAGGAAATTTTGCGAATCTGGGTCGGAAACAATTTTAGGAATCTGAGTCGGAAATAATTTTACGAATGTGGGTCGGAGATAATTTTATGAATCTGGGTCGGAGATAATTTTCCGAATCTGGGTCGGAGGAAATTTTGCGAATCTGGGTTGGAAACAATTTTAGGAATCTGAGTCGGAGATAATTTTACGCATGTGGGTCGGAGATAATTTTACGAATCTGGGTCGGAGATAATTTTCCGAATCTGAGTCGGAGGAAATTTTCCGAATCTGGATCGGAGATAATTTTACGAATCTGGGTCGGAGATATTTTTCCGAATCTGGGTCGGAGGTCGGAGGTGATCACGTAATGCAAATATGCCGAACACATCTACTACTTCATGTTACCAATCCGTTGTTTTGCTAATTAAATAATTCGTAATTAATAGATTAAACATATGTCCGCGTTCAGTTACCTGAACGCGGACTGATGAACTTGTTTTCAAATTATTGGCTGGACGTCTTAGTAGCGATATGTTCTATGATTATTTTTTCGTTGCGCCATCTTTCCGATAAAGAACCAACTAACTACGATGAGGTTCGTTATCTAGAAGTGTAGATGGCGCAGTAATCAAAGAATAAGAAGGATTAATTGGGAGGGTATGGAAAAATTTAAACATCAGTCCGCGTTCAGTTCACTGCGCCATCTACACTTTCAGGCAATAAACCTCATTATAGACAGTTGTTGATTTGCGTGAAAGATGGCGCCACAAATCCATAATCATAGAACATACCGCTCCTCAGACGTCCAGACGTTAATTTGAAATTGTTTTAACACTTGTTCGCGTTCAGTTCACTGGGCTATCTACATTTGCAGACACAACCAAGCTATTTGGGTTACCTATATGTCAGTCGTCATCCGATTGTACACTCTTAGCATTATTGTATGGACAATTGTATAGAAAATAGTCGGAAGAAAAAAGGATGGGAATGCTAAAATCACATTCTTCCTTCAATGAACCAACAGTCGTATGCATCTTGATTTCGATTGCGCGATTTACCGCATTCGTGATCAGCGTGGTAGATTTAATGGGTATATCTGGGTCGGAGATATTTTCCAAATGTGGGTCGGATATTAGCTCCGACCCAGATTTGTAAAATATCTCCGACCCAGATTCGCGAAATATCTCCGACCAAGATTTGTAACATATCTCTAACCCAGATTTGGAAAATATCTCCGACCCAGATTCGTTCGTTTATACAATCCGATCTCAAAGCGATCTGTGATCACGTGATGCAAATATGATAGGACTCCGTTCGCGATCTGAATTGCAATGCCGAACACATCTACTACTTCATGTTGCCAATCCGTTGTTTTGCTATTTAAATAATTCGTAATCAATAGATTTTACATATGTCCGCGTTCAGTTACTGAACCTGAACTGATGAACTTGTTTTCAAATTATTAGCTGCACGTCTTAGTAGCGATATGTTCTATGATTATTTTTTCGTGGCGCCATCTTTCCTGTAAAGAACCAACTAACTATGATGAGGTTCGTTATCTAGAAGTGTAGATGGCGCAGTAATCAAAGAATAAGAAGGATTAGTTGGGAGGGTATGGAAAAATTTTAACGTCTGTCCGCGTTCAGTTCACTGCGCCATCTATACTTTCAGGCAATAAACCTCATTATAGACAGTTGTTGATTTGCATGAAAGATGGCGCCACAAATCCATAACCATAGAACATACCGCTCCTCAGACGTCCAGACGTTAATTTGAAATTGTTTTAACACTTGTTCGCGTTCAGTACACTGGGCTATTTACATTTGCAGACACAACCAAGCTATTTGGGTTACCTATATGTCAGTCGTCATCCGTTTGTACACTCTTAGCATTATTGTATGGACAATTGTATAGAAAATAGTCGGAAGAAAAAAGGCTGGGAATGCTAAAATCACATTCTTCCTTCAGTGAACCAACAGTTGCATGCATCTTGATTTCGATTGCGCGATTTACCGCATTCGTGATCAGCGTGGTCGATTTAGTGGGTAAATCATCTCCGACCCACATTCGTAAAATTGTCTCCGACCCACGTTCAGAAAATTTCCTCCGACCCAGATTCGCAAAATTTCCACATTGTTGACAATAATAGGGAAGGGATGGGTAGTATCCCATTATTCGCAGAGATCAGATGCACTGGTTTGTGCTCTTCGGTGACGGCAACGGGAACGGCAGCGTCGGAGACTGCGAACGCCAGAACGGGAAATACTGAACGCCACTTTTCGAGTGATTCGTCGAATTTAAATAAACAGCCCTCGGGACAATATTATTACGACTTACTTCCGAGTTGTTATTGCTCCGTCCGTTCTGGAAACCAAGTGGGTCATGAAAATAGTAGGGGGGGGATGGGAGTTGGAACTACATCCATCCTCTCTCCGCAACGCCCTCTTAGTTTGCCATTTACATGAGCCGTTTGAATGAGGAATAGGGTGAGATGGGATGGAGGGTGGGTAAAGAGTGCGGAATGAATAGGGGTAGAAGAAGAGTGGGTCAGAAGGAAGAGTGTTGAAGAGGGGTGGGTCAGAAAGGAGGGTGGGTGAAGGGTGCTGAAGAAGGAAAGACGGAGAGGTGGCTGAAGGGTGGGATAGAATGGGAGGTGGGAGAAGGGTGCTAAAGAAAGAAGTGAAGAAGACCCTTGGAAGGAATGAACAAAATGGAAACTTGTTAAGTAGAAGGTGGAGAGTTCGGTGCTCCAGACGACAAAAACACAACATTCCTTTAAGTGAACTCTTGTCGAATATAAATTAGGAATTCCTCCGGTCCTCCTCAGGCTCAGTCTCAGCTCAATCTAAATAAACGTCTTTTCCCCTTGACTGGCTGGGCGACATGGAAAGGGCGGAATGTTCCTTCTGCAGGAATTTGCCCGTTTGTTTGTCGACAACGGTTTAACTTTAATAATCTCGCAATGCACATGGCTTTCTCCGTATTGAAATGATTGTCCCATTTATTCAATTGATTGTCCCGTTTATTTAAATGGGACAACCATTTCGATACAGAGGGAGCATGTACACTGTGGAATGTAAAAAAAAAACATTTTGATGCGGTTTAGAATGACATTGTTTCCCCACCTAACACGTACGGGCTAATGTTGTCCTAAAATGGGATGGGAATGTGAGTTGAGGAAGAGGTGAGTTGAGGGACTCCGCACTCCCAAGTTGGGCGAGGCCGCACATTTACTAAACATAAACGTCGTGAATAATTCGGCGAGGCTGGGCGCTAAAAGGCAACCTCGGGGACTGACCAGCTTCCGGTCCAAGAAGGGTTGCGGATTACTAATTCATCGGTGTTTGGATGGGCGGGCCGAGTGTGATCGAACCGCGGTGTACTTTCCAACTAAATAAACATATCGGTTGCTCGGAGGTGGCCATTAAAATGGAGGATGCGGTTTCCCGAACTTCTTGTCCCGGATTATGTGGCACATTAAAAATATCATAGGATAGTGTGCATTCTAGTGGTCGCGAGTGCCCGTAGTGGAGGGAGAGAAGAAATTCGTTGCCGATGTAGAGGGTTGATGGAAGGAAATGGTCGTTAACTACGATTAACGTCGGTTTTGGGGGTGGACTGGTCAAAAATTCAGCGGCGCTTTTTCAAACCAACCCCGTAAATAATTCCGCGGGACGACTGGAATTAACGTTGACTAATTGCGCTCGCCCCTCGTCATTTTTTCAGCGTCGCTCTTAATTTTTCAGGGCTCCTCTAAATTTTTCAAGAATAGTCTTAATTTTTCAACGCTCGCCTTAATTTTGATGAATTCCTCGTTCTTGCGGGGAAAGGCGTGACGAAAGGGAGTTCGGACCGTTTAATTGGGATTTACAGACGCGCCATTCGTTTAATAAACAAATTCTCTTCGGCTGCCTGCGCCGGTTGGTGCTTCATGACCTGGGAGAGTAGAAGAGGTGCTAAATACAAATTATCTTTGTTGGAAGGCGCTATTTTTCCGGATGAAGGGGAGTGTCTGGGGTGGTGGAATCTAAGCGGAGGTTATTGCTGTTCGTTACGTTGATTTGTAATAAGAAATGACGTAACGAATCGTTCGGTGTTTGTAATAACAAAACGACATAACGAATAGCCAATCGTTAGCAATAACTTATGATTGAGGAAGTCCATACAAGCGGGTCAATTAATCCGTCGTGACTTTGGAGTTTGGGGTAGCCACTGCAGGTAGGTACCTATGCACTTCTGAAAGAGAGCAGCCTTACGTCGAGGACGTGCAATCTCGGCGTCTTTTTTCCGTCATAAATTTAATGGAACGCCGGAATAGCGAGGGAGCCGGAGGAGCTCGCCGAGGGCAAAAAGAGGAATTACAGTGTCTTCGATTTAATATTTCAGTTGCACCTAAAAGTTTAATCTCCCAGGAGCATTAAATTTATTAGTGCGGCAAGGGTCTCGCATAATAAGTCCATTCGCTACATTACGATCTTTCGTGCGGAATACCTGGAGGAATTCGGGGAGAGATTATGAGTTTTGTGTCGAGGATGTGTCCTCGAGATATCGGAGATTTCTCGCGAGTCCTCAGAGGTGGGAAAGATCGTGGTGAGGATGGAACGCGAGGTGGTTTATGCGAGGCGTCCAGTCCTCGATATCGCATACAATCGTCGTTCGTTTGGGGGTACTTTCCGTGTGCTGGAGTTACGAACGCGAAGATGCGAGAAGAGCAGGGGAAGAAGACAACAGAACGTAACCACTCGGGTTGTGTGGGTTTAGGTTAGGTTAGGTTGGGTCGAGTCAATTGGAATTGAGAATTTTATTTGGTCATCCTCCACAAATCAACTGTCAATCGCTAAAAAAAAATCAGGTCCGAATCCCACAGAGTTCACGTCAGAATTTGAGGGATCGTTCACAGGACGCCTTTGGTCGTGTTGACCTTCTCCTTGTAGCTCCTCCTCGGGTCGGCTTTGCTCAGCTCCTTCGTTTTGTCCTTGATGGCTTTGGCCGCCTCTCGCTCGAACCACCTCCTTCTGTCTTCCTCGTAGATTTCGTTGGCCCTCTTGCCGAAGAAGAACTCGTAGAAAGATTTGTTGCGACTGTCAGTCGGAGTGCCGTTCTCGTTCTGATTGGTCGAGGGGATGCCTTCTTCGCGCTGATCGAGCGAGGTTCTTTCGTTCTGATCGAGTGCGGTAGATGCACTCAGGTCCAATGGGGTAGTTTCACTTGGATTGAGTGAGGTAGTTTCACTTGGAGTGAATGAGGTGGTTTCACTTAGAGTACGCGAGGTGGTTCCACTTTGATTAAGTGAGGTAGTTTCACTTGGATTGAGTGATGTGGATTCACTTAGAGTACGTGAGGTGGTTTCTTTTTGATTGAGTGAAGTAATTTCACTTGGATTGAGTGAGACCACATTCTCATTGAGAGGGTCGAGTCTCTTTACGTTCGCAACCAGTTTTTCGATGGTCTCGTCTACGTTGCTCAACAAAGAGGTGTTGATGAGGAGGGCGCCCCCTTCGTCGCCGACGAGGCGTTCCTTCAGCAGCTTGCAGATTTCAATTTTTTCCTGGATGTAGCGCAGTCTGGTCTTCCAGAAGTTCTTCACCTCCGCCTCGTTTTCCTTGGAGATGTTTTCGTTGGTTTGCGACCTCTCCGCCACCTCCTCCAATTGTTTCAGCAACGTGGACCTCTTGTCCTTCAGGTCGTCGAGGAAGGATGGAAGGCGGCTTTGGTCTGTTTTTGGTGGCTGCGCCACGGGCGGTGTTTCACTCGACAGGCCATCACAAGAGTTTTGTTGACTATGTTGAACTGTCGTCTCGTCGTCTTCTGTTCGATGGGTAACTTTGGTGTTGGCAGAAGAGTCATTTTGTTTGGTGTTTAAAATTGGGGAGTTGATTTCTTCCATCTTCGAGACTTTTTCTTCGATTTTCGACGAGTTATTTTCTTCGCTCTTCAAGGTGTTTTGTTCTGAGATCTTCAAGGTGTTGTTCTCTAAGGTCGGCAAGGTGTTGTTTTCTGAGACCTTCAAGGTTTTGTTCTCTGAGATCGTCAAGGTGTTGTTCTCTGAGGTCTTCAAGATGTTGTTCTCTGAGGACTTCAAGGTGTTGTTCTCTGAGATCTTCAAGGCGTTGTCCTCCGAGTTCTTCAAGATATTTTTTTCTTCAACCTTCAAGTTCAAGCTCTGCCTAGCTCCACCAGCATCAGCATTGACCTTTAAAGCGCCACTGGACTCACTAGGTTGGGTCTTCGGGGTGCAGCTCTCGCCGGTCTGAGCCTTCTTCGCGTTCGAGTCGTCCAGCTTGGTCTTTAGAGCGTTGATCTTCTGCTTGACGTTGACGAAAGGCTCCTCTTTTCTCTTGTCGCTGTTGAGTTCGACAATGTTGGCCCAAATTCGTCCCTGTCCGTCCCTGGCCAGGTCCAGCACTTTGTCCTTCATGTATTTCCTACCGCAGAGGCGGATCTCCGCCGTGGCTCCCCTCTCCTCCAGCCTAAGTTTTCCGTTTTCTACTCTGGTTGTTGGGGTTTTCTTGAGTTTGGCGCCTTCCTTGGGTTTCGCTCCCTCTTGTCCGCCGCTTTTCAGTTTTTTACCTCCTCGCGGTTCAACGTCATCCTTGGATCCGAGCTTACCGTCTTCCTTGAGTTTTCCATCTTCTCGAAGTCTTCCATCTTCCTGAAGTCTTCCGTCTTGTTGTTTTCTATCAGGTAGACTACCTTCTTGCTGCTTTCCATCCTGATGTATTACATCTTGTTGTGTTCCATCTTGTTGTTTTCTATCAGGTAGACTACCTTTTTGCTGTTTTCCATCTTGATGTATTACGTCTTGTTGTATTCCATCTTGTTGTTTTCCATCTTGTATTCCATCTTGTTGTATTCCATCTTGCTGTTTTCCATCTTGTTGTTTTTCATTTTGTCTTGAATCTTGTTGTCTTTCATTTTGTAGTCCCTCATCTTGTCGTCTTCCATTTAGTTGTCTTTCAACTTGTGGTCTTCCACCTTGTAGTCTTCCATCTTGCAGGCTTTCATCGTGTGGTCTTCCATCTTGCAGTTTTCCATCTTGCAGTCTACCATCTTCTTTTGGTTTTGCATCTTCCACCTTGAGTGTTCCACTTCCATCCTTCACCGCTCTGCCATCATGCACGTCCAGCCCTCCGTCTTCCACCTTGTTTCTCGCAGTCCTCCTGGCCGCATCCCTGATGACGTCCCGTTGAAATCCTCTGTCTTTACTATCGCAAGCTCTGCAAAGGGGCTCTTCCTTCTCCCAAAGTTCTCGCAGCTTGTGCCTCACTTCGGCTTCGTCCGGAAATGGAACGCTGTATACCTCCGAGGAGGCGTCCTGCAGCCCTCGGCCCTCCTTCACCATGCTGGCGATCATTTCCCTCTTCTCGAGCTTCAACCTCTCCAGGATGGCGGCCCTCCTCTCCCTGTGCTTCTTAATCTCCTCGAGGAACATCTTCCTCCTCAAAGATCTGCTCCCCCTGTCCAGTTCGAGGACCAATTCGGACTTCTTGCTGAACACCTCGTCGCGCAGACTCCTCGAACTGTCGTCGTCGATCACCATGAGGACGTTCTCCTCGGGATCCCTCTGGAACTCCAAGATCCTCCTGACGTCGCCGCGTCCTTCGTAACGCGTCGTCTTGTTTGCTCCTTCGGTTTTCACCTCGACCGGTCGGGAGTACCTCCTCCTCCTCTCGGCGTATTCCGTTTGGTCCATCTTCCTCGCCACGTAGTCCGAATAGTCCATCGCCCTGTCGGCGTATCCGCTCTGGTCCGTCTTCCTGTCTGCGCATCCCGAATGGTCCGCCTTCCTATCGGCGTACGGATAATCAACTTTGGCATCGGCGTATGGATAATCCACTTTGGCATCGGCGTATGGATAATCCACTTTGGCGTTGGCATATGGATACTCCACTTTTCTATCGGCATATGGATAATCCACTTTGGCATCGGCGTATGGATAATCCACTTTCCTATCAACGTAAGGATAATCCACTTTTCTATCGGCGTACGGATAGTCCACTTTTCTATCTGCGTACGGATAATCCGCTTTTTTATCGGCGTACCCATGGTCCTTCTTCCTCCCCGCGTACTCCGGATGGTTCGTTCTCCTGTCGCTGTAAACCGGAGGATCGCAATAGATCGGCTGGTCCATCTTCAGCAGCACATACTCAAACTGATTCCTCTCGGGGTATCCCGGTTGGTCCGTCCTCCAGTATGGAGGCATGGCGTTTGCGTCCACTTCAATTACACTGGCCCCCGATTGGACAGTCTTCTGCTTGTGCTTCTTCCCGTAGCAAGCGTACGATCTGGGTATGCACTCGTCAGAAGTGGAGTCCTCGCTGGCCGGGACGTCTTCGTTCGAGGAGTTCCTGTAGAGCTGGTTCTTCAGTATGGTGGTCCTCTGGCTCTTGGTTCTCTTCAGCTTAGGACTCTTCGTCTTCGCCGACGCGGCAGCTTTGCCCATCGAAGATTCGATCTTGATTTCATTCGATTTTACAGACTGCTCCAACGCTTTCGTCTCCATCTTGGGCGATGGCGGCGCCATCGATTTTCTTCTCGCGGACGTAGACTTTGCGGTTGTTTGTTCGAACTTCGGTGCTGCTGGTTCGGTCGTCGACTCCGACTTTTGTGTTTGTTCAATCTTTTGTGACTCTTTAATCTTTTGCGCTCGTTCAATAGTTAGTTCAATCTTTTGTGACTCTTTGATCTTTTGCGCTCGCTGAATCTTTTGCGTCCGGTCAATCGTTTGTTCGACCCTCTGCGTCTGTTCAATCCTCTGTGTTTGTTCGTACTTTTGCGCCGACTGCTCGTACTTTTGTGCCGACTGCTCGAACTTTTGCGTCAACTCTTCAAACTTCGCCGTCGTCGACTTCGACCTCCGACCCTCGCCCGACCGGCGCGCCGAAGATTCCGCGCGAGCAGCCGACTGTTCGGCCTTTCTCGCCTTCGAAGCCTCCATCATCTTCCTCGAAGACTCCATCATCCTCCTCGACGCCTTCATCAGCCTCTCCTCCAGCTCCGCGTTGTTGCCTATGATGTCCAAGAGGGACACGTTCATCTTGCCCTTCTTCGACTGCCCTTTACTCTTCTTCGTCGACGCGTTTCCTTCCCGATTGGCCGACCTCTCCGTCTTGGAACTCTTCGTCTTCTTACCGGAGCCCATCAGTTCTGGCAAAGTGTTACCAACGGCAGTTTCCGCATCACGGACGACGGGTGTGTCTTCAGGTTGCGTCTCACCGCCAGTGGATTTTTTGCCCGTCTTCGGTTCTTTTCCAATGGAGGATTCCTCCCCAACTGTGGGATCTCTTCGAATTGACGATTCATTTTCCACGGTCAAATCTGGTCCAATGGTTGAATCTCTTCCAATGGTTGAATCTCTTCCAATGGTTGAATCTCTTCCAATGGATTTATTTCCAATGGTGGGATCTTTTCCAATGGTACAATCTTCCTCAACGATTTCTTTTCCAACGATTTCCTTTCCAATGATTTCCTTTCCAACGATTTCCTTTCCAACGATTTCCTTTCCAATGATTTCCTTTCCAACGATTCCTTTTCCAACGACTGGTTCCTTCCCATTGGTCTTCGATTCGCACCGGGAGGCCTTCGGCTCTTTCTCCAATCCGAACGGAGGCTTGTTCAGGATCGCATTGAATCGACTGGTCGCGAAATTTTCCCCGAGAACACCGCCTCTCCCTTTCTTCGCCGTTTTCTTTATTGTCGTCTTCGCTGCCACCTTCTTCTTCTTCGCCACTTTAGCCGAAGTTTGTTGTGCGACTTCTTCTTCAACAGGTGTCGCCTTCGCCGACGTCTTGCGTTGGTGCGAACCGTCGCTGCCGAAGGGCAGCTCGTCGAACAAGACGATTCTCGAGTTCTTCCTAATCTTAGGGTCTTCGCTTCTGTTCGGTTTGGCAGGTTCCTTGGGCAATCTCCACTCTTCGTCCCTTTCATCGATTTTATTTTCATCAGGGGATTTGGTCTCTTCTATCCCTTGGTCCACATTCTCGTTGGACAATTCGATTGTCTTCCCTTCGAGATTCTTGCTGGAGAGGTTTTCTTTGACGTTATTTGTGGATAGTTCGTCTGTGTTTTCTTCGAGTTCGATTGCATTCTGGTCGAGGTTCTTACTGGAGAGTTCCAGTCCATCTTCGTTGGGATTCCTATTGGAGACTTTGGTTCCATTATGGTTAACATTCTTACTGGAGAGTTCCATTCCATTCTCATTGGAGAGTTTAATTCCATTCTGATTGACAATCTTGGTTGTGTTTTGGCTCACATCCTTGTCGAAGAGTTCAATTTCATTTTCGTTGGAATTTTTTCCGGTGATTTCGATTCCACTTTGGTTGAGACTCTTGGTGAATTCAATTCCATTTTCGTTGAGATTCTTGTTGGAGAGTTCGATTCCATTTTGGTTGAGATTCTCCTTGGTGATTTCGATTCCGTTTTGGTAGAAATTCTCACTGGAGAGTTCGATTCCATTCTGGTTGAGATTCTTACTGCTGACTTCAATTCCATTTTGTACGTTGCACATTTCATTTCTACTGAGACCTTTACAAGGTTTCGACTCTTCTGTCTTCTTTAGGCCGTCCTTGGCAGAGTGTCTTTCCCGTCCATCTCGTCCGAAACCCTTCGGTGAGGATTTAGATTGTAATGCCATCAAGGCAGTTCCTTGAACGTCGCCCTTCGGCGCAGCAGCAGCCACCAGGACCTTCTGGTTCTTCTGCGCCTTCCTCCTCGATTTCCTCAAGATCCTGGTCCTGCGCTCCACCGAGTCGATCTTCTTGTTCACCTTGCACGTCAACTTGAGGAGAATGAGGCTCTGGATGAAGTTGATGAGGAGGTTCTGACCCTCCGGAGAGCCGAGCGCCTCCAACGCGACGCCTTGGTATCTAACTAGGGTGCCGACGCACCTCTTCATCGCCGAAGAGTAGGGCAACTCGTTGACCATTCTGTTGAGGAAGTATCTGAGGAAGCTCGCGTGGGACGAGGCGTCTTCGTCGAAAAAATCCTGACTGCTCGCCGCCTCAGCATCAACGTTGCTTTCGCCACCAATTGACTTGGAGTGATCTTCAACTTTGTTGTCTTCAGTGGACTTAGTTTGATATAAGTTGGTGTCTCTGGTCTTTTCAGTGCTGGATTTGGCGGCGTCTTCCACGTAGGTCGCTGCAGTCATGATGTCTATCTTAGTCTTCCCATCTTTGATCTTCTCATCTTTAGTTTTCTCAACGTTGGTCTTCTCACCTTTGGTTATCTCAACGTTGGTCTTCTCACCTTTTGTCTTGTCAACGTTGGTCTTCTCACCTTTGGTCTTCTCCACCTTCATCTTCTGACCTTTATTTTCAACCTTGCGCTCAGCCGCATTTCCCTTGCCATCGTAAGTCCCAATGTTAACCTTGAAAACCTCAAAGTTCCAATTGTCACCTTCAGCCTTCACTTCTTCACTTCCCTTCTCCTTGCCATTGGTTCCGTTAGCCTTCTCCACCAGTCTAGTCTTGTCATCATCGCCATTCCTATCGTACTTTTCAATGTACAATTTTTGAAGAAGCGACGAACCAGAATCTCCAGATATGGCTAAAGCAGCTTCGTCAAGGGAACACTCAAACTCCCTGCTGCTTCTCCTCTTCGCACTCTTCTCTTTGCCATCGTTTCCCACCTTCAACCTTCTTTCACCATAAGAATCGTCCCTCGCATCACTCTGATTCTTGAACTTTTTGTTTTTGGGCTCGACTTTCATAAAGTCTCCTTCGCTCGCGTCCGGATTCAAACCGCGTTTCTTCCCTCTCTTCGTCGATTGATCCGTTTTTATACCATCTTTCGCCGGTTGATCCGTTTTACTACCATCTTTCGTCGGTTGATCCGTTTTTCTACCATCTTTCGTCGGTTGATCCGTTTTTCTACCTTCTTTCACCAACCGATCCGCTTTTCTACCATCATTCACCGGTCGATCTGCTTTTCTACCGTCATTCGCCGAGCGATCAACTTTTCTACCGTCTTTTCTGTAGAGATATTCCGTTTCCTTCTTGCCACTCCCTTCACCCTCATTCGTAGCGAGGCCATCTTCGGGCCAACCCTCACTCTTCTCGACCATGACGAAGGACACGTTGTCGTCGCGTTCTTTCTCAAAGTTTTCGAACATTTCCGCGAGAATTTCCGGCAGAGGCTTCATCAAAATGTCTTCTTTGTTCATGCCTTCTCTGTTCTTACCGACTTTTTTGTACCTGCCATCTTCTTTGTTCATGACGTGTTCTTTATACTTGCCATCTTCTTGGTTCTTGCCTTCTTTGTTCTTACAGTCTTCTTTGTACTTGCCGTCTTCTTTGTACTTGCCATCTTCTTTATTTTTGCCACCTCCTTCGAAGCAGCAACCGCACTGCCCACAAGAATTCGTCTGGTCCATTTTTCCCCGACACTCGCAGGTCCCTAGTTCCTTCGAGCCCTCCTGCGTGGAGAAATCCCCAACGTCCGCGCAGCATCCCGCGAAGACGTCGTGTCTGTCTATCAGTTTGTACGCCTCGCTCGTCTCGTCCAGGTAAACTTCGAACTTCTCTCCTCCGCAGCAATTCTCCGCCACTTTCGTGAAGTTCGTCTTGACGTTCTCTCCGATCTTGTTCGGCGAGATGGCGGTGTGCGGCGTCAGCAGGCACAAGAGGGATATGCCGGCGACCGACAGGACGGCCCCTATGATCCCGAGCGCGCCGAACGTCTTGGCCTTACTCTTCCATCGTCTCTTCGCCTTGGCCGCCGCGTCGTCGAACACCACAACCTTATTGTCGTACTCGTAGTCGCGCTCGATGGCCCTCTCCGCCACGTACCTCTCCAAGGAGAGGAAACGCGCCTCCGGCGCGGGCCTCATTCTCGGAACTTCTTCGTCCTCCTCCTGATGACCACGATCGAGTCTTGGGTGCGCATGTCCGTCTTCCTCACCACCCGCTTGAGACTGTTGGCGATCCTCTGGAAGATCTTCCTGCAGCTCTCGAACCTGGGCTCGCGGAAGTACTTCGTCTCCGTTTGATCGCTGAACCTTACAGAGGCGTGCTTCTCCATCGAGGACGGTCCACGAAGAGTCGGAGCTCAGGTCACTCGCGTAGTCGTCCTCCTTGGCGGGGTCGCTCATAGTTTTCTGTTCGTTGAGTGCTTAATTTTGACTGGTTTGTGGGGGGACCGGGAGCTGTACGGGACGGTCCCGGCCTAAAGGTGATCCACTTTGGATTTGGAAACGGATGGGGTGCAGCCTGGGCGCGGATCGAGACACGGGAATGTTTCTGGGCCGGATGACAGTTGATGAGGATGTTTATTTATCCATGGCCGGAGTCGAATTTGCGATTCGATCCGTCCCACAGAGATACGTCCGTTTTGGACAGAGTCGTTGCTAGGATTTGCGGGGGAAACCTCAGGCGCAGTTCCTTTCCTCCTTTCGACGACCCAAAAATCACGAATTTTGAAAAATGGTCCCGGCCAAACCAGTTGTCCGATTTTAATAAATCTTGCACCGTTTAGTAGAGCTTTTGGTACGCCTCCCAGTTTTCGAAAAAAAAATTCATTCCATTGTGATGCGCTATTAGTGCAGAAAATCCCGACTTTGCAACTCTTCTTCTCCCACGTCTATCACTTGGATTCTCGATGCTAAGCCCATTCCCCACTCATTGTTCGCGATTAACTCGCGACACTTTCAGGCCGCAAGCATTTCCGCTCCTCGTTCAGTCCGGCCAATGAATTCTTAATTAAGCCGGAGTGTTTTATTCGGTTTCGTCAGTATTCGAACGAGCGTTTCGTCTATAATTGAAGGCCGAATGATAAATAGTTAATACGGCTAAAAGCTGTGGCGTGTATTCGGCCTCCCCCCTCTTGTTGCTCAAACGCCTCCCTCCGTCCCCCCTCCCTCCGACCATTCATATCGCTGAATAAATTACGACGACTGTTCCCGACACCATCGAAAACTAAACACTAACGAATTGGAGTCGGAAGTTCAACTCCGCGCGGGATGAAATGAGGGAAAGCAACATCTCCGCGCGAATAATTCGACCCCGGACCCTAGCCCTTCGCTCCGCGATGGTCCGGTACATTAATCAGGAACCTTTTAGCCCTAGCAGGGAACGGCCTGACCTGATCTGACATTTTTAGCATGGCGTGTCGGAGGTGTCCGCACCTCGGGCATCGGAGTCCCGGGCTAACGATTTTGGGCGCGGCGGCCCCTCCGTTCTTTTATCTCTTAATAAACCGGGCCCGCGAGGCCAACCCCGAATGCGAAATGGGATTTTCCGTTTACGTGTGACGTTTTCATTTGTCTAGGGGTCAGTCGAGAAGTGACTGTTTATTCCCAATTTGAAATTGTTTAGTCTGAAACTGAAATCTACGTGGAAAACTCAACGTAGGGACATGCGATCGCCCGGTATGTGCGTAATGCGTCGTGACGTGGGTACGCGGACGTCGAGGAGCGATTAGGAAAATTCGGCGCGGCGGTCTGGCGTTAGACTTATCGCCCTGACGTGTCGTGAAGGGCGTTCGAGCCCCTGAGCCGTGGGAAGGCGTTAATTGAGATTTGTATCAGTCGCATCAGTGGAAAATCTAATTAGTCGCGCGCATAATGCGGCGTAATTTAATGGGAAATTGGCTGGGAAAGCTGCGGCGTTCGCTCGGGAACAATGTCGCCGACGCTCACCATCTCCCCCCCCCCCACTTTAATGGGGTTAACTGCGTTTTCATTTTCTTAGATGCAATTATTACGGCGCCTTGCATGAGAATGAGCTCGAGAGGATTACGCGACCCATCGAGGGACCGAGAGCAAGCCCCAACGACCGGATGCAGCAGAGATAAGCCCTTTCGCGGACTGCTAAATAGGTGGCGGCAACTTCCTCGCTTTTTGCTCGTCCGCCCGATATCTTGCGCTTTAGTCGAGGGTGGATCCGTTTCCTCATCGCGGGAGGCGATAGCGGATCGTTCTGGACCGGTAATGGTCCGGCACACACCTGGCACACATCCGCCATACGCATTTCCCATATCTGGCACACACCTGTCGCTCACCCGGAATTTTTCGCTCAGGATCGCCTCTCTTTCACTCTCCTAGACGTGAAAATAATGCTCTTACCTTGTCCTGCGCGTTGTTGTCTCTGGGCGATAGAGGCGGTGATGCGCAGTTGCCCACTAGAGATGGCACCCCGAGCTCGTAGATGTTGAGCATGTGGGCCGCCTGTGCGTGCACCATCAGGTCCCAGGCGTTCTGGAAGGCGTCTTTGCATTGGACGCACAAAAGTGAGGCCGTTGAATTATCGTCCGCGGGCGATTCTAGAACAAGCGGGGACGTTGAATCCTCGCCAATTCTAACAGAGGGCGTTGAAATCCCCACCCCCCTCTCACAGAGGGCACCGCATCCTAGCCGCTTCTAATAGAGGGCGTTAATAACCGCCACATAATCCCGGTAAATCCGCACCGGACGCGGTGCGTCCCGCGATATAATTTACACACAAGGAAAAATATCGGCTAATCGCCTTAAAAAGGACGAATGCGGCCGGGGGAATTAAGGATTCAGGAAGAGGCGGCCGCCCGCCAGGGATTAGTCCTAATGCCCGCAGGAAGTTACGGCCTGGGAGTTTCCCCCCCCCCCTCCCCCCGGCCGTCCGCGGGAAGCCGTTTAATTGAAAAACTGGAGGCTCGACGACACTTTTTCAACCTCCCCCTCCCCCTCTCTTCGTCCGGCAGAAACAGTAGAAACCGCGATACTCACTGGATTTGGTGTTGAAGCTGTCGCACTTGCAGGTGAACCTCAGCTTGCAGTAGGCCTTCTTGTGATCGAGGAGGTCGTGCAGGTCGGTGAACATTTCCCTGCAGTTGCCGCATATTAGAATGTCGGGGTTGCCTGGAGAAAAAAAAAACGTTGTGGATTGTGATATCGTAGGACTGGACGCTGACGCTATAGATAGTGATATCTTAGGACTGGACGCTGACACTATAGATAGTGATATGTTAGGACTGGGCGTTGACGCTATTGATAGTGATATCTTAGGACTGGACGCTGTTTCATAATATTATGAGAAAACCACCGTGACCGAACTTCCCTTCAGGTTAGTTTAATCAACTGTGCATGTTATACTCAATCCTTCAGAATTGAATTGTATATGTATGTATATAGGAGGAAATTTTAGATGGTATCGCAATATACATATAAATTATCCATCAAAAGTCACACGAATTACAATCCACAATTATCCATTCCCCTCTCCTCTCGGCACGCCCCCGATGTAACAATCCTAACCTGGTTAAAGGGGTTGGCAGTAGGTACAAGAAAAAGGCGGCGCGGTGGTCCCCCAACGCTTGAAATATTCAAGCAATCGAGATTAATACAGAGTGCTTATTAAAGCTGTCGAGGATCCGAGTGTCACCCCACCCCCTTCCCCCGCCTTCCCCACAGAAACTCAACC
Organism: Hydrochus callosus; assembly: GCA_033557855.1. Taxonomy (NCBI): domain Eukaryota; kingdom Metazoa; phylum Arthropoda; class Insecta; order Coleoptera; family Hydrochidae; genus Hydrochus; species Hydrochus callosus. Next base: position 34,055 of record JAUIMY010000076.1, on the reverse strand, counting down.
GCTTTCCAATTGTTCCACCTTCCAAGACCACCCGGGACGAAAATAACCGCATATGAAACAATTAAAGGGGGCAAAAGTCGTTAGCTATTGTTCCTGGGGGGGGAGGCGGTGCAATTCGGGCGCGACCCCTCTCGTTAGGGCTGTCGCGACGCGTCGCGTCGGTGGAGAGAGGGCGCCCTCTGCTCCGGTGCGCATCCGGTTACGCCGCCCTCTCGTGGCATTCGCTGGATTTAATTGCCTTTTCACGTTTCATTTGGAAACGTCGTCGTCGATGTTCTTTTTTGTTTCCCAGAAGTTTCATACAGGGATGGTTAGTCCCTGGTTTCATAGACATATTTACATACATATATACACACTTGGTTCAGAATTTCTTAAACGTGGTGAATGATGACGTCATCACAAAAATCATAATGTCAAATTGTTCATTCGTCCTAAGTTGCCCGTTAAATTAAATGCACTCTATGCATAGGCATATAAAATAGGTAGGTACGTGTTTCCTATAGTTATCCCACATTAAGGTTCTCACTCACTGTAAATCTTGAGCTGATCTAAAGGTGGCGCTGGCGTTGCCTTCGTCGTCTGATTCGTCTTGTTATTGTTCCTTGGGGAAGCCGTCATCAACCTCTGCCTCTTCAGTGGCGGCACCAGGCGTGGTGGGCCCACAGGAAAAGCGGTCGAAGCGTAATAACTGGAAGAGAAGACGATCTTACATTTTTGAATTTTTTTTAAAAGTTTCTACTCTTTAAAACAATGTTTTGTTGGCCTTTTTAAATAATGTTTTTCTGAACTCTTCAAACCCAATTTTTAAAACAGTATACTGTATGTCATATACGTTTCTAATCGACGTTTTTAAATTTACATTGTTTTTTTTGCAACGGCATAAAGCACAAGAGGAGCTGGCGCAGCACAAAGTTGGAGCCGTTTCCCTCGCGGGGCTCCCGAGCAAAGGAAAAGTTCGGCCTCAAAATTAATTATGGAGCGGCGGTAAAAATTGACGCGTACCGCAGAAGTTGGGCCAACTTCGCCGACAGTCGACGTCGATTAACCCATTTGCGTTAATCTAAATTCTAAATACAAGAGCCGCAACTTTTACCCTTTGTGCCTCGGAAGGCTCCCGCGGCGTGAGTGGCTCGTGCTGGTTAGGAGTTTCCTTTATCGATACTTCCTCCTCAAGTGGGACCGTGTGTTCGTTCAAATTTAATTCACCGGAAAAAAAGTTGAACAATTCGTGGAATGGTGTTCGTTAATTCATCCAACGGAATTCCGAATCGACAATCGTTTGATTCATAAGGAGAATTGGAAAAAAATCTTACGTCAGTCTCGTGGAGTTATAGAAAGCATCAGTCAGTTTGCGGTTTTCAACAACATTAACATAAATGTTTTATCTACAACATGTCGAAGCTGAAATTTTATAATTCGCAACCGTTTGAGCAGTAGAGAGGTTTTAATTAAACTTTAATTGGGGCTTATCAATATTTATTTATTCCTGAGCTTGGGACGAATGAAATGAAAATCCAACTTCGACAAGTTGTAGATGAAGGATCAATGTGGCGACAATAAAAAGTTCACTTGTTAAATCTTTACCGTTTGGTCTGTGAGACTGACGTTTCGACATAGGGAATTAACAAGGGGTGGACTGACGCCTAAATTGCAAGGAATCTGAGTCGCAGGGAATCTGAATTGCAGGGAATCTGAATCGCGGGGAATCTAAGCCTCATCGGACCAGATCCTGGGGGGAAACTGCAGAGCAGCATGAGTGGTCAGCCTCTTACATATTCATCAGGGCTCATCCGCAAGCTGGTAGCTACGATAAAGGAATATTTACTCGCCCTTTACCGGGCCCTAATTAAGCGCACCTATATTTGCGCGGACGATTAGATATCAGGGCCGGGCTTGCAGATAGCACACTTTAGTTTGTTTTAAACCAATCTAGTTACATTCAGAGGGCGCTACATAAACACGGGTCCCGCTTGCACACACGCCTCCCCACACCTCCACCTCCCCACACCTCCACGTCCCCACACCTTCACCTCCCCACACGCCCAACCACCTACTCACATCCCAAATTCTCTAAACCCCAAGCCTTTCCACGCTGCAACCTCTCACCTCCCACCTTCACCCGCACTCCTACCTTAACATCTCTCCCTAACTACTCGTAGCATAAAATTTCCCCCTACCTACCCCTACCCTAAAATCTCATCCTACATACTCCTACCCTAACATCCCCTACCTACTCCTACCTTAAAATCTCCCACTGCCCACTCCCTACCCCAACGCTTCCCCCACCCACTCCAACCCTCCACCCCACCACTCACCTCAACCCTGACTCGGGTGCACGGCCACGGACGCTCTCTGTGTGTCTTCCATACTAATTTCGGACAGCGCTCTCTCGTGTATTATGCTTGTAATTACATTGCCTTAATGGTCTGTTTTAGGGGTGGAAACTCAACCCCTTCGTTGCTCCCGTGAAAGAGGATCTCGAACCGAGGTGTCCTGATCTCGGCGCTGCGATCTGACGCTGTGGCCTCACATCGCGATGTCAATGGTGTGATTTCAACACTTTAATCATGCACTGTCAGCATTGTGATCACTGTGACCTCACACAAGGCGGCGGTCCAGATGAGATGAGATGAGATGAGATGAGATGAGATGAGATGAGATGAGATGAGATGAGATGAGATGAGATGAGAAATAAATAAATGTTGCGATCTAGAAACGTCCTCGGGAGAATTCCGGATTCTTCTGGAGGCCCCGTGCGCAATATAAATACAAGCGCTCTCGAGCGTCGATTCATTCGGAGTGAATGGTGTGCCACTGCGAAAGAGGGACGTCGTCGTCCCGCAAACAATTAAATCCGATCTTGGGGCAATGAGGAGGGTCCTCAAGGCGACCGCCCTGCGGCGGCAGCCCTCCGCATTCCTTCGGCGAGCTTCAGACACCCCCAGTTTCCATAGGGGAGAATGTGCGGACCATTACAAGCTCGGTCCGGCAGTTTGGAGAGGAATTCCTGATCTCCAGCGGTGGATTCCAGCGGTTGCGGTGGAGCCTCTCCGCTTCGGCGACCACCATTGTCTTCATCCTTCCGAGTGCACTTTGTATGCTGTGGATTCCCATTGATTCGCAAAAGGAAAGAGTTAACTCTTGGGGAGTACGAGGAGTATTGTAAACCACCGAACTTCGAATGATTGCTCGAGTGGGGAGGTTGGGTTGAGTAAAACTTTGGAGTTCGTTTCTCAACGGTGCGGATTAACCTTGGAAATTGCAGTCCCGACAATCGGGATTAACCTTCGACGCTGCCGCTGCAGCCGAAGAAAATTAAGACGGGAATTACCGGCGGCGCAGTTGTTCGCAACTTTAATTGCATGTAAACTGGGGGGATGGGGGGAGAGGAGGACTGATGATGAGGGGGAGGAGGACTGAGGATGAGGGGGAAAGGAGGACTCATCAAAGGGATCCCCGCGATATGGGGAGCCCCGGGGCTCCGGAAGTCTGGGGGGTGGTGTGGGGAACACTGCGCCGGGTGTAATTATTGTAGTCTGACACTTGGAACCGATTCGAGCGTAATTAGTTGCAATTAACACGTGACAAGCGCAGTTATGGATTGTTCCGTGATTTGGCAGTGCGAACTGCACGGAAATAAGTGAGCCACGTCGCCCCCGAATAAACTGCGAGGAGAACAGTTTTCGTTCGGTTCGAATGTTGCGCCGTCCGTGCGTTTGATATGTTCCTCTTAGTTCGGGCGTTGTGCTTTTGTCAAAGGCAGAGGTGCCTCGAGCCGAATTTCCTTACGCGTCAACTCCCCCCAACCCCGTCCCGGAATAATTAATCCGTCGATATAAGCGTTACCACGAACATACATACACACACACCCAGAGCTACGAGCGCGTGACGTATTTCAAACAATTGTTCCGCCCCAATGATACACACAGACCTCCCCTCCCCCCCCCACTCCATGCATTCAGCTCCAGATGCGTGCATTATTAACTACATCACCTAATTGGTTTATAATCGGGCCGTTTGGTGCGCACAGCGCAAACATTTTAGCGAATCTAGACGTAATTAATCAAGGAGCGCCGACGAGTTAATGCGAGGTGCTGCTTGATTTGTGACCCAGATCACCTGAATTTAGTCGCATCGCCCTCTAACCCCTTGCTGGTACTAACCCTAATTTTTTTTCTGCGCTCAACGTACTATACTACTTGAGACGAACCTTAAAAAAAACACAAAATTTATTGCATAGGTACTGAAAAATGGGACGATGACCCGATTGCAAACCAAAAATTCATTGTCGTCCACCTGTCCGTCCCAGATTTTCTTGGCAATAGTTGAGGCGTACTTTCAGAGATATCGATTCGATTTCTTATTTCGCGTGCACAACCATCCACAAGGAACAGTTATATCGAGTTTGGTTTATTTTGGAAAAGAGGAAGGTGACATGTCAATTTGACATGTGCCTATTTTTGGAAATTTTGAAAAAATTTATTTAGATAAAATGTGTCAAATGTGATGCTGATTAATTTTGGTGTTGAAAATATTTCGATAAAATTACTAATAGCAGAGATAATTGAGAAAAACCGATCACTACTCCGTCATGGTAGCGTCGAGAATAGGTGTAGAGACGGTGCGACCGTATATCGATTGCGGCTGGAGCAGACGTTACGGGGGACGGGAATTACCAGCGGAAAGGGATCATCCCAAGCCACGGGAACTTCTTTTGTTCGAGGACTTCATTTTCCACTTATCGACTGGTTGAGGGCTGTTCCAGCGGGTAATTTGCCGTTTTAATGAGACTTACTTACAACCGACGGTGCATTATGCTGGCTACGTTCGTGCCCTCCTTCCGCTTTTTATTGTCCCTCGGGTATAATGAACGGTGAGCGTTCGCCCTCGCGGAAAATGTACCTGCATTTTCCAGCGAGGAACCCTTTTCACCTCTCGTCTTCCGACCGGAACGGAGTCCGTTTGTGTCATTTGATAATTTCAACGTCTCACCGATGAGTACAGAAGGCCTATGTGGTCATTTCATCAGAAACGGATAGATCACCATTAAATACGGATAGATTTTAATACGAACATTCCAACCCCAAGAGCAAATACATATCCCCACCCCTCCCAATGTTTCGTCGTTTCATTAAGGACGAACGCAGGTTTATATTGGGGGAAAATGGGGAAAAAAGTACAAGAACGAGAATAATGCGAGGGAGGGGCTGGCCGAAAAATAAGGGCGGGAGTGCACCGAAGCGACAGGTATTTTAATCGTCGCGCGTCCCCTCACCCGAGCTATGCGAAGAATCCTCGAGGGTAGCTGAGCGGAAAAACACAAATATGCAATATTTCAGTGATGGATGGAGGTTGGAGTGAGGCTGACGCGACGCCCGGGGGTGAAATGGGGTTGCGGTCCGGGGGGTTGGGGGCGATGCGAAGCCCCGCGTATGTTCAGATCTGAACCCAGGGGTCGGCAACCTTTTGCGACGATTACGTTGAGACAAAAAAACAGACGAAATTCTAAAATCTTCCAAGTAGGCACCAATGTGCGGAACAACGCCAAAAAACACCCTCGCGATCGTTGGTGGGACGGCGATTATTTTTTACGCCTCTCAGCCTCCCCTTCCGGTTGATTGGAGCCGATCCTTTTGTGGGGAGACCGATGAATGTATGAGGAATCGAACTGGGGATAATGGGAGCTTATTGTGTCGGGGAATTGCCGGGGGGATTGCTCGCTCACGGAAAAGGAGCGCTATGGAATTGATCTGGCTGCTGGACCGGCTGCCTTCCCCCTCCCCCCCCTCATTGTCTTGGAGTTCGGTTCACATTCCGATTCGCATTCGTCTCTCCGACTCACATTCGCCACTCTACGTTCACCAGTCTAGATTAGTCACCCTACATTTATTTTTCATTCCTCTTTTCCATCTCCTCCAACGTTTCCTCTTACGTCCTCAAACCTTTCCTCTTATGTCCTCAAACGTTTCCTCTTCCGTCCTCAAACGTTTCCTCTTACGTCCTCAAACGTTGTCTCTCGCGTCCTCTTACATATCCTGTGTTGTCCTCAATCGCCTCCATACAATCATCTTCCTAAAATCGCCTCCCCACGACACCATCTCCGACCCAGATTCGTCATTATGTCAGAAAAGTATCACCCGTCATTTTTCGTGAAGGGCAGGTTAGACTTTGCGGGAGTATAGGTAACTTTTGTAAGAGGGCAGGAGAGATTTTTTCGCGAGTAGGAAAAATGGCGAGGAAGGGGTAATTTTTCGAATCGAAACCGGACGCAATTTCCATCACGTTCCCCGCAGAGTCGGATCGCTCGTAAAAAGCGCGGCCCAAGCTAAACAAACACTGCATTTCGAGAGTGGCGCTTCACTGTCTGCAGTACGGATTCGCTTGAATAAATATTTGGGCAAATATTTGCCCGCCATGTTTGCTTACAGCGAGCGCTGCGCGAAGGCATCAATACGACGGAGTGGAGGTATCGGTTAATAATAAGACTGAAGTCCAGTCGCCAACATTGCACTCCAATCTTCACTCTAGTCATCAGTGCACTCTTCAAAATTAAGTTTCAATTTTTTTCATAATTTTTTCAATTCGACATTCTACGTTCATCGTTCATGTAGACTAATCAAATAGTTCAAGAGCATATTATCCTTCATTCTTGTTCCTTCATCATGTCCTTTTTCCTTTTATCCTGTTCCTCTCATCTCACTACATATGTACATGTACATATTTTTAGGGGCAGTCGCAGGTGTTCGGAGAGGCGGCTGACGTTGTCGCGTCGGTTGCTGTTTTGTTATTACGTCGAAGGAAGCCGGAGGATTTGCGGTGTTTTAAGAGTTTTTGTCATGAACGTAGGAGAATTTTTTGTCGTCAATATAGAAGAAGAAGAAGAAGAAAAGAAGAAGAAAAAGAAGAAGAAGAAAGTATGTCGTTGTGTGTTTGTTGGTCGAATCTAGTTGAGCATTCATTCGCCAAGTGGGTCGTTCCATCCTCACCGAGGGCGAGCTTCCGTGGAGGTGGTCCCCTTCCTCGACTCATTACGCAGGCGACAAAGAGAGGATATTGAAGGTAAATAGGATTTCAGATTTAAATTATCCAAAAGTTGTTTAACTAGGTTTCACTTCAGGATAGGCAATTTCTGAAATAAATTACCTCGCGTAATAAGAAAATTTAAAGTTGCTAACTCCTCTCGCTCTCCCAGTGCACGTCGCCGCGTTACCTATGGGGAAAAATGTGATCGCGAGGACTGGACACCAATTAAAATCGATCAAGAGGACGTTCTTGTGGAGCGCGGCAACGGAAGATACCTAGGTCATTGATTAACCAATTAGGTTAGTCAACGGTGCGAGTTACTTGTAAGGAGAAAGTGATCGCGAGGGCTGGACACAAATAAAAATTTAACAAACGGACGTACCTGTAGAGTCCGGCAATTGAAAGATACCTGTCGTTGAGTAGTCAACGGTGTATTGTTAAAGTGGAGAGGCGATATGAGAAATTCTACGTGTGGACTAGTTTAATAATCTTTTCGAAGAGTACGGGCATATTGTGGGAGGGGGCGCTCTTGTAATGCACGTTGGGCAATTAAAGTTCCCGTATGAGTTTCGGTGTAGTTTGCTTCCGTAATCTCTTTGAAAGGGGTTTCGCGCCGACCCCCAGCCGCCGTAAAGACTAGTTAAACCTCCAATCCATAAGACAAGTGGTCGCACTCCAGAGGCGTTATGAGTGCTTCTGAGGAACACTTTGTTTAATAAGCGCTCGGTGCAGCTAGTGGAAAGTCCCCCCCCCCCCACCCTCCGGTGAAGTTTCCCATATCGAGGTAATGGAAACTTAACAGTATACTCTTCGAATGGTGGGATCGGAGCGTTGGAATGTCGACCATCCGGTTCGGGGTTCCATGGATGTTAGGGGGACGGAAGGAAGATTATGTTGGGATGGAGGGCACAGAGGCCTGGGGGATTCGATTTACGTTCAAAAGTGAGCAGCCAGGTGATTACTTTTCCCCTCGTCCTTGAGGGAGGCTTTTCCTCTTGTTCTCGGGGGTGGCGTTCGCAGGGGAGGCGCACCGACGTGTTTTTGGGGAGGGCGGCGTTTGAAGACCCTAATCCATAACTTAGCTTGAAGTGTTTGGAAGGAGCGCGAGGAATTAATTGAGTTGGAGTGAATCAATTACGTTTTCAAGTTCATCGGGGGGTTCTTGGGGGAGGGAGACGAAGGGAAAGTTTGGTCTCGAACTCCTTCCGGGGATTAACACCTGGAAGAAAGCGGACACCGGGGGGAGATAGTGCGACCCTTCGGCCGTTCCGCGCTGTATTTTGATCCCGGTCCGGCGAATCTTAGTCGGAATTATCCAGCATTTGATTTAGATCCGACGAATCTTAGTCGGAATTATCCAGCATTTGATTTCTATCCGACGAATCTCCTTCGAAATTCCCCGATCCGACGAATCTCCGTCGAAATTCCCCGATCCGACGAATGTCAGTCGGAGTTCGCCCGCACTTGCGACGAAGCTTTTAGCTTCCAGCGTTGACATTCAAACGCGTATTAAAAAACCCCTTTCTGCGGGTGGAAGCGGGGCCCTTCTGCAGGCGCGAGCGAGAGATTTCTGCAGGTGAAAGTGGGACGGCGGAGGCGAGGATCCTTTATGAAGATGTGCTCTCCGCAGTCGCGCTGAAGAATGTCTCCTAATGGCCGGGGAAGTGACTTTTTTCCTCGGCTCGCAATAAACGCGGCTGTAATGCGCGACGCACGGAAGTTTAACGCCGCTCTGCCTCTTGGCGAGAGCATCGGCTCTTCAGGTTGGTCGTTGGTGAAGTAGTCACGTATCGGTTAATACGTGCGGTAGGGATTGTTCGAGGTTCTGCTGCTTTAACTAACATAACTAACGCGAGTTCAGAAAATAAGTAGATCTTGATATTCTTCACTTAAGAACTTGATTTTCTTCACTTAAGAACCTGATTTTCTTCACTTAAATGTCACCTAGAGGAACTCAAGCGGAGTAATATCCGACGCAGTTTGAATTAATAATAATTTTTCAACTCCGAGGCGGATTATAATCCGCCTCGGGTAGTACGAAACCGCTCTGACCCTTCATCCTCGCCAAGGCGGATCAGGGGGTGCGGCGGCCGGCGGTCTTGTTGTGGTGTGGGGCTTTTATTCCGCAGTAGTTTGCTTTTATGGCCTTCTGGCTAGGAAGTTGGCGCAAACTCCAGTGCCAAGGAAATGCTCTTTCACCGATATGTTTAGATAAGAGTTTCGGTGTGTGTGCACAAGTCTTCTTCTATTTTTGGGCGCATTCGAGCCGCCCTCGTCACAGCGGACCGAACAAAGCCCAGTACAAATATGGCGGAGGAGCCGTGCCCATTGTCTGGTCGCCATATCCCCCGCCGCGGGATCTCCAGACGAGGATTTTTCGAACGCCCTTAATTGGAATGCAGCCCTAAATCTGGTCGGATTTACGTTCGCCGAGGGCTGGGGATTTTTATTGTCAACAGCACCGGCTGTTTAACACCTGTAAGCTCGGTGGAAACGCGCGAGTCAAGATAATCCGATTCGCATGCAAGCCGCGGAGTTCAATCCGCGAGGAAATTAGTTTTTCCCCTTTTTTTTATTCAAAGTAATTCCGACGCTGAGGATCCTTCAGGGAAGGCAGCATTCGAATGCAGGAGCAAGATGTGTGTCAGGGGTGAGTATAGGGGGAGGGGGGGGGGTGAGTCTTAGGGGGTGAGTGTTAGGGATGAGTATTAGGGAGTGTTGGGGGTATTAGGGGGTGAATGTTAGGAGAAAATTTTAAGGGTGAGCATGGGGGTATCTGCTAGTTGCATGCGAGAACACAGGGTGGCGCCACCGCCTACTAGCGTCCTTTGTACTGCAATCCTGGATAGCATCCAAATTACCACTCGACATAACTTTTTATTCCACTTCATATCCAGGAATATTGCCGCGGGAAGTGGGGGAGAGTTGGGCGGAGGAAGAGGCAGAAGATCGGAGAGGATGGTGAGTAGGAGGAGGTGAGATGAGAAGGTGAGGAGGAGGTGAGATGGAAAGGTGAGGAGGACGTGGGTATAAGAGTGGAGGCCTTCTGAATTCTTTACGTTCGACCAAGGAGGCCTCTTCCTTATTGAATTTTATTTCGCGCATGCATGCTATCCACCCCCCACCCCGAATCAACGTGCCTCCTCATTTGTTTTGCAGATTACGTCCGACTACAGCGCACACTAGACTTCCAGGTCGTATTTTCCAAAGTGTAGTACACTTTGTTTCGCAGACACCTCCCAGAACCTCCACAACAAACACTAGGATCGCATAATGGGGCCCATTTTCCGAACCCTCCAATTAGAAATGCACCTGAAAACGAATCAGAAATAACGCCGCATTTATCGCCGATCGGAGAGAGGCACTTGAATTTTGACAACGACCAGGTGGCCCTACTTCTGGTGGCCGGACACGCCGGATGTTTGAGAAAATAGAATTTACGACCCCTTAAAAGCGCAAAAACAAATCTGCTCATCGTTTATTAACAGTCGTCAGTTTATCTAGCCGATTGATTGCCTGCTGCCGCGGACCCGTTGGCAAGGAGATCGCCGTTACACCGTCTCGTGAATATCAAAATAACGTGTGTTATTTCGTATTCGGTGAGATGAATTTCATCGAAGAGCAGAGCGGGGATTGATAAATGGAAGTAAAATTATTTTTCCGGCACACGTGATCTCTCATCTCGCCTAATAATCTTCAAGTTATATTTTGCGTCCAGTCCTCGATATCACGCAGTTACGACCTTTAACATCGCAGAAACTAATTCCATCATCATACATTTTTCGAATCAAGTATGAAACCGTAACTATTTATAAGTCAGCGTCCAGCCCTTGAGATATCACCTGATATCGAAGGACTGGACGCTATGAAAAAACCTAGAACCAGACTACTTGAAGCAACTCTACAATTCCGTCGCACCACCCAAAATCACTCGCAGATTACGAATTATTTATGTGTCGCCTCCGTATCCCAATCGATCGAACGAACCTGAAGCTGGTCAACCTCTTAGCGTAATTATTTGGGATGGGCGGATTCCGATCACGAAGGTTGTTTCCTGTAATTTGCTATATCCCATCCGCTCCATCCGCAGGAACGTCGAATTCAATCTTGTCCGCTGTTCTAGTTAGGACCTCGCCTGAGGAGTCAGGTCCTCGACTGAAGACGTGGCAACAGATGGCAGTCAAATCGACTGTTATTATACTCTTCGAAACGAAGTTTTTACCACTTGAAATTCACCGAAGCGTCGGTTATCGAACCGGAAACGCGGAGTTCGTTCCCAACTTCCTGGCGGATTCGAATTAGCATCGCCCGAAGAGTCCGAGCGGAAGGGGAGCTCCTTCTTAATTTGATGTTTAGTTAAGATCTTCCCCGCGGACGGTTCGCGCGGCGTTCCACCTGCAACTTTCGGTCGCCGAATTTGCATAGCAGGGGAGAGAAGACCAAATTGGGCGATGGGAGTTCCGTGTCTTCAATCAGGACGGCCCCCTTAATTGGGACGGCACGCGAAATAATGAATAATAATTTTCGAGGAGGAAAAGTTGCCGCGCGATTGAACGCTGATTGAATTGTTTTCGGGTGAGCGAGCCTGCAGGTAGATAGGTTGGAACATTTCTGGACGGGACCACATATTTCTACACGAATTTCTACATGTGTGGAAACATTTCTAGACATGTCCGCACATTTCCAGACCGGCCCGATCATTTCTGTAAGGATTTTTAGTATTCCTAGAGGGATCGTCGCCTTAAAAACCCTTGTGTGAAGATTCGACCGTGATGCATCGACCAATTTCCCACGCAACCGCCGCCGTTGTAATTTTTCAACGGGGCGGGCGAACTAAAGGTTATGGCTCATATTAATAATTTCCATCCGCATGACCCAGATCGCCGTAAATCCGTAATACGGCCTTTGACCCAGGCACTGCAGGGATTGCCTCGATGTGCGCCTTGCCTAGTTTACATTCGCTGCAAGTTACTGGGGTTTGATTATTTCCAAAGAAACTTGAGGGGCATTATTGCAGTAGGTAGGTAGACCAAGGGCGAAGGTTAATTATTTTAAGATTCAACTAACAAAAATTCATCAGACAAACCCACAAATTATAACAAGCGCGTCAAGCGTCAATTGTCGAGGGAAAGCTTTCCAACTCTAAACGTGCGTGCCCCTATGTGTGTATGTGTGTCGATCCCTTTTATGAATGCGGCGTAGAATCATAAAAGGGACCAACGAGCTCTCGCCCTGATTCGATTAAAATCTCATTCCTTTGTGTATTACCGGCACACATGCAATTTTACAGTTTGTTTAATGCCGTAGGATTTAATGCCCTCTTCAATTAAAATCCGGCTAATGGAATCAACGCCCGGCAATGCGATCAGCTGAAGGCTCGCATCACCTGGAACAACTTCAACCCGACGAGTGGGGAGCTGCAGGTTGGGCGAGCGACGCGGCGCAGGCAGGCAGTTTCCGCGAACGTTTATTTTACCGTCCGGTCCTCCGATATCACTGGACATTAACCGCGCAGTGCCTTTAGTCGTCTCATCGCGGCGCACTCGTCGCAATGGGACGTCCGTTCGACTGAAGAATTTTATTTCATCGTCCAGTCCAATACATCTATGTTGTGATATCCGAGGACTGTACGATGAAATAAACAGTCAAACGCATCTTCCACTCTGAAGTGATTTCCGCAGGTCGCCGCGTCGGGTTTTATTTCACCGTCCAGTCCTCCGATATCACTGGACATCAACTGTTGTAGTACGCCGCCTCGTGGTGCGAGAGACGGTGCAATTGGTAGATTTGGGGAAGAGAAATGGTACAATGGAAACGTGTAGGGAGTGGGAGTGTAGGTGCAAGGTTGTTAAGGGCGCGGGGGTGGGGGATTGCGACGCCGTCGCCGCAACCCGACGCGAAAACTCCCCAGATTTCCGCTCCAAGTGCTAACAGTAAATTTAATAGCCGTTAAATTGGATCCGCAAATTGTAATTAGTCTCAGGGAGTTGTTTGATGTGAAAGGGAGAGATTCCGCCTGAGGGAGCGAGCGCGTCGGCTCCCTGGGACTTTTTAATTCGATTCTGTTTGCTTTCGGTTTCCAGGGGTGGAATTGTTCAACCCTTTTTTCCCGTTCTTTCCGTCCGCAGGACTGGATTAGTTTGCCTGTTGTTATCGGGGGGTCGGTGTTTTGCACCTCGACGAGCTTAGGTTGCGGGTTGCCTATAACTGTCTGCCTGTTTATCCACACTTGCTTAGTACACCAGTCTGTTAAACAGATATATATTCAGCGAACTCGTCCATCCGATTCGAGAGTCTGCCCACATGGACGATTCAAATAATTTTGTTTGGTATAAAAATTCCTCGTTTTGTCCCGGAGTATGGATGCGTTACTATAGAAAAATGGCGTTGTTTACAAAGCGTTATCCGTGGAGCAAGTTCCCAATTTGGTCACCGGGATGGGACAGAGGGCGCCCTGAGTATAAGTCGGCAAAAATTTCATGATTTGTGCCAGCGCCGAAGCGTCATACTCACGGCGCCCTCTGTCCCGCTCCGGTGGCCAAGTTGGGAACTTACCGCTCCACGGGCACCGCTATAATGCATAATTGGTTGGGAAATGTGTACTCTAGCGCCGCGTTAACCGACATCGGGGTTGTTTTATACCTTAACGATCAACTTCACCAATAGCAGGGAATGATAGATTAATGTTCCTCGCCGGTTCCGCGGGCACAATACAAATTATAACTTATGAAATATGTAGGGGCGCCCCGACGAGGGGCAGTAAAAGCTGGCGCTCTACTTTATCCCCGGATCATCAATTATGGAAGGAGGGGCAATTAGGAACCAAACCACTGTTCAATCATTTAGGGGAGTGCGTCCCGAACGGATGTTAAATGATGCATCGCGTCGTCCGCGCACTAAACGGACGCTTCTGTTTGTGGTTTTTGCTTCGGAATTAAGTCGCCGTGCATTGGGGGATTTTTTTCATCAATCGTTCGCCGGGCAATATCCGCGCCACGTCTGTGCCGGCGTGCGGCGTCGAGACGCAGGAATGTTCAATTCGGAGAGTCAACCCTCAGACCTCATCAAATTCAATTTAATCTGCCACCCTCCGCTCGCCGCGCCCTCTGGAAGCAATAAGGGAGCGCGAGGCGTGAACCGGTCGTTTCTTGCTGTCTCTCTCTCGCGCGCGCGCCTCCCCTATCGCGGAACTTTTCACGCCACCTTAACGCCATTTCATCCCCCAAGTGTCGACCTGGAGGCCGTTAGGGGGTTGCGAGAGCACTCCGCTAAAAAATTGAAATGTACCGTTGACTGGAATTATTTAATCTGGGTCTGGTGAGGGAAAAGGGATCGCTCGAGTGGAGGAGGACCCCCATGGACCACCTCCCGTTCCATCCCACGTCTCACCCCAAGAGCCAACCCTCACCGCTCGAACCAACTAATTCCAGTGCTTGGAGACAACCATTTTACCATTCAAAGTTCAAAGAATAGGAATAATGTTTAGGGGATAAAAATGGTCCAGTTCAGGGGAATAAAAATGATGGGGTTAAGGAGACAACACTACTAAAGTTTGGGGAATGGGAGTTTGTGCCATACGTAGTTTCCCAACAGCAATAGTTTGTGAACGTAAGGAAAACGAAAGAAATTCAATTCGCACGCGCGCACCTACGATTTTTCCTCCTCCCCCTGAGGCAACGATCCAACAACTGCCAAAAACCAACATTCGCAGTACGTTAGTGGACCGATCTCTTGGCCGGATGGCGGACCATTTCCAAGTCAATTTGGCGGCTGAGCATCGGGCATGCAGACGCCCAGGAAATTCAATTAACTTTAATGGTTGATCCGACCATTCGCCCCCCAACCCCCACTGCGCGAACTCCCCACTGGGGGAGGGGGAGGGCGAAGGCGAAGAGGGGGGGAGGGGGGAGTTGGAACTTTTGCAGGCGGCTGGGAAAAAGCGTGTCGCGCGCTAATGCAATACACGGGATTCGCTTTCCGATTCTCAGTTTTCCCGACTCTCGCCGTGCCGCGGTGAAATTTTTTCCATCCGAACTTTTCCGCACGCTCATATCACTTACAGCACTCGCCTTCTCGCTGGGGTGGAACTAATGAGCTGTCCGATCGATGATGTGTCTGAGTTCGCAGGTTAGGCTTCCACTCGCCCGTGGTTGGTCCTGCGCATGCGCGGATTCGAGAAAACATTCACACGAATGCGCGGATTCGAGAATATCCACACGAATGCGCGGATTCGAGAATATCCACACGAATGCGCGGATTCGAGACTATCCACACGAATGCGCAAATTCCAGTAGTCACATGCGCCAATTCGAGTACTACTTAGATGCGCGTGTTCGAGGAAGAAACGGGAAGTTGTTTTCCTTGTGTCTACAACACAAGCTCGTTTGCATACAACATAACATAGTTTAATCATACAATTCCCAATGTGTATCGTGACCCCGCCCCCCGGTCTATTGAAATCATCTGATCCAACACCCCTCGTACTAGTGCACGATAAAACGACACACTGGTCCAGGAAGATCATTGTGCACGAACACGCGTGCATGTGGAAGCGTGCAGGTGAAACTGTTTGGCCATTAGAGAATTGCCCTTAATTTGATGGATGTTCAGTGGAGCCATAAACTGAAACAACGGGTGCCCCATCCCCCCACTTCCCCAACCGACCACTTCAGAAACGCCAAACAGCATAAACCCAACTGCAATTGTGTTAGAGCCCCCGGGCTATACACCACCCCCCCCACCCCCCGTTGGTGTCCGGACCCGGAACGTCCGATTTACAGCGGCACTCGAACCTGAAGAGGATTCCAGACGAAGACTGGATATTTATTGGTCTCGGGACGAGCGGAGGCTCGCTTTATTTATTGTCGAAAGAGGGCGGATTAATTGTTCCATTTGAGATGTTTACAGTTCCACTCGCCGTTAAGGGTTATTCAGATAAATGGCTTTTCTATATTTCCAAACGACGACGTCGACGTCCCAACTCCAGACGCTCCTTCCCCGAACAACTGCACTATGCCACAGACGAGGATACTAGATACAATTTTTAGTCTGTGACTGTGCCCAATTTTCTCCACTCATATCTTCTGATAGAGCGACCGTTATTCTCTTGTTTCCACCCTCCCGGAATTGGGCCAGCGGATAAGGGACGATCACGCCTGATCAGCATCCGCGCGCAACCCCCAAAACGTAAATTACCATCGCAGACAACTAAATCCCGGTGATTTGGTGGCAATGTTGTTTGGCTCGGTCGTGCGATTGCATTCACTTGTTTATTGGGTGCAGTCCAAAACGAAGCCTCCCCAATAAACCAGAGAGACTAACGCCCGGTCCGGACCGTATCGCCCAAAATATTTTTCCATCTCTTCCTTTCTCTTCCCCTTCTGTTCTTTTCCTCTTCTTTTCTCTTCCTCTTCCTTTTCCCTTCCTCAGCCAAACAATTTCCGTAGTACCTACTCCTCTTCTCATGACTATAACCATCATCTCTTTTCTTTCTAAATTATCTTTCGCTTTAACAATCCTCATTACACTTCTCGTTTCTCAAATAAAGAAGCCATCCAAAGTCACCACACTTAGTTCCACCAAGTGGGCGACAACTGTGTGCCACCCATGTAATCGCCATGCGTGAGGTGAGCGACAAGTGTGTGCCAGCCATGTATTCGCCATGCGTGAAGTGAGCGACAAGTGCCCACTCAAACCTTACCGGACCAGAACATCATCTGTGCTTAAAACTCACAATCGCGTCCCCCCCCCCGAAACAATTTTCCCGATCCGTCCGTCGCGTCGGTTGAAAAGTTGTAAAGTGGCGGGCGACAAAAGTTGAAAGCGAATCCCCGAACAATCGAAAACCGCCCGAGTGGCAAACTAAGACCATCAATATCCCAGGCTTAGTCGGTCGCTTATCGTCCCATCGATGTCGAGTGCGGATAATTTCGCACCGTAGGCAGCCATACATCATAGAGGGCTCCGGCCGGGAGGGGGGGGGGAGGTAAATATGCGGCGGCATCGATACGGCCCGATCGGGGGCGGCCGCGACAGCGGCGTGGGTGGGGAGAAACGAGCGGCCTGCTGCGTTCGTCGTGCAACAGGTATCCACCTTCCGGGAAAACGGGGGACTCCAGCCGGGTTTGCGTTTGAGTTGTGTCAGACATCGGTACACGCGTACAAATACATGCACACACTATCCGTATACGGATTATACCAATGCACCTACACCTCGTCCTTCACTATTTTTCCATAAATCTTACTTTACTTCACCCGGTAGGGGGGTAGTGTGGAGGAACTTCCGTTGTATAACTTGAAAAAATAAAAGAAAATAGTAGAAGGGGAGTGCGTCCTCTCCTCCACGGACGCTTTACATGTTGATTTACGTTTGGGGAATTGCCGCTGATGATAAAAGGACGAAATTTTTACATGTGTAGGTAATATTACTTGTAGGCTACTGGGCGGGGCGTGACAAGAGGAGAGTAGTGTAGAGTGGGATAAAGCTGATAATAAGCCTGTTTATCGCGATGAAATGAAGCGATACGTCCGCTGAAGCTGAAGGGATGAATTTTCGCAATACGGACGTCGTCGTGAGCTGAACTGCAGCACACCACAACGCTAACGACTGCACACAGCCATTGACCCGGCAACCCACCATCCCGGATAATGGGCGCCGCATGCAAATGGTAAGGGTTGGGAGAGAGGAGGACCGCGGGTTGCCCTTTTCTGGTGGTAAATTGAATTACAAAAGAAGCGAGTGGCCCCCCAGCGGCCAGACAATGGCCGTTCGGATACACCGGGCCTCGCATAAAATCATATAAAACATGCATTTATGTGGCGCGGGTATTTTTGTTTGTTTTATGGAAATCCCGCCGGAGGTCGCCCCTCTAGGTTTTTGCTTTGTGCCGAGGCAGAAGAAAACCAACGACCTGCGTATGGTTAAATTCTGCCCTTAGTTCCTGTAGTTGGACTGCGCACACTACGTAAATCCTGTCCTGTAGTTCCTCGGTTGAATTGCACACAGAATAGAGGGGAAGTTTGGGGAACCAGCCGGAAAATAAAATACGCCACGACAATTTTTCACGTACGACGTGTGCGCGTCTGCGGATTTTCCCATTGCATCGCATTCTCCTCCGCAAGCCGAGACGGGAAAAAGCCGGGCTATGCTTTCCGGGGAAAAATAGAAGGAATGTTTCTTCGGGATGCTAAGGTGTGGTGGCGTCGCGACGCTTCTCTCGCGTTTCAAATCTCGTTTTAAATTGTGCCATTGGAGGGAAATTTCCCTCAGACCCCTCAGGGCGGATGTGACGTGGCACTAATTCCCACGTATTCTTGGGGAAGTGTGAAATTTGGCTGTTAGAGTTCGAATGGATTTTGGGGCGACATCACTGTTGTCTTGTCATTGGATCCTCAACTTGTGTTGTCATTAGATCCTCAACTTGTTTTGTCATTGGATTCTCAACTTGTCTTGTCCTTGGATCCTCATTGTCTTGTCATTGGATCCTCAACTATTACATTAGGTTGTGTACTGCAATATGCACGCGGCGGTACCTGAATATTACGGTACAGCACAGAATGCGTTTAATTTTAAATGGTTGCCGCTGGAGCTCGACTTCACTGCAATAAAAATGGAATAAATCCCACTCCAAACAGACGGTAGTTCTAATATCACCGCTATGAAATTCTTTTCGCTCAGAGGCACGCGAACGCGAACGCTCCATGTCGGCGTAGGTATGACTTTCAGTTTGTTTCCGAGAACAAAAAGTTGAATTAATATGTCACATGTACGTGTGTAAGTGCCACTTGTACGGCGTATGCCCTACATGCGATTCGCCCTTTTCTCTTCGTTTCGTGCGTCGTCGAAACATCGACGTTCATTTCACGAAATGGGGCGGGGCGATGCGTCCCGTTGCGTTGGTTCTTTCATTGGGCCTCTTTTTCGCGAAAAGCTGCAATGTAATATCAACCGAGGAGTATTATGTTCAAGGGAATCGAAATTAATTCTTGGTACCGACGCGACGGAGACGCGGCGATGCCATCAGGAATTACTTGAAATTAATTCCTTAGAGCGCAGCCACCGCATCGGCATCACTCGACTAGGAGTAATTGAAGTTCTGAGAATATAAGAGGAAAAGCTCGGAGTTTCCGAGACCTCTTCACCTACTAGCAGTGATAGTCAACGCTAATGTCACGGTTTTCGCAATTAGAAGCCTTTAACTACAACGAAGATGAGTAGTTGGGATTGGCAGGTTCTGGCACACCATGGATCTAGTAACCGGTGGGCCAGAACCTGCCAATTCTAACTACTAAAATGAGTTCCCGGCATCGACCAGAAGTAGAAATGACAATTCAACGTTCGATTTTAACGGGAAAAACGTGGATTTGAAGAGTATGAAAATCGGAGTGTCCGGTCGGAAATTTCGGCGCAGGGTGTGCAGGAAGAGGGCGGCGGGAGGGCCGAGGGCGCAGCCGACTGATGATAATTTGGATTCGCAGCGTGCCACCGCTTCCGGAAAGTTCGCGCCGCACGTTTCACCACTTTGACGGTAGAGTGCAGCACTTAATCTCGTCAGAATTTGTCGGCCTTAATTAACGGCTGCGGGAATAATTATTTTCCGGTCGTCCCGCACAGCCCGAACGACCGCTAGAGTAACATTATAAATTATTGAGATTTACAACGTGAGTAATATTATCAATTATAAATAATTCATGAAAACCTTGTTTTCTAAGAATACATCATCGGCATCCTCATTTCGTCATTACGGATCCGGATACTACAGAGACACCGAAGCCAACGCCTCGTCTAGTTCGTGCTGCAGTCCGCATCGGAATCGAATTTCAATGAATCAAAGAGCGGCAACTTTACAAGGAGGGGAAATAAAATCGGGCCGGAAATGTTCTCGCCCCGCGCCACATCCACGGCTATACGTTACAGGGCGGCGGCGGTGCCAAGCAAATGAAACGGAATTTTCCTGAATACAAAACAAATTCAAATGCATCCCTCCCACATCCGCAGCCATCCCATCTCGCCGGAGCGAATCCGCCGCGATTTATATTTCCCTGTGTACTGCGCGCACTGGATCGTCTCCAAATTACTTCTAAACATAAATTATTCCCCGTCATATTTCAAAATTGGTGTCGCGTATCGACTTTTCCCCTTCTGCTCCGGCACGTTCGACGGAATCGCCCCGCATCGTGCGGCTTCCGCGACCAATCGCCGACTGGTGGGGAAAAGCGTTTGAATTTTACCAGACGGGTGACAAGTGTGCGACAGATATGGATTTCATATGAGCGAGGTGAGTGACGGTTGTGTGCCAGGTATGCGTTTAGCATGGACGCGGTGAGTGACACCTACTTTTGCACGTTTCCTGGCGTACACATGCGGATAGGGAAAACGCGGTTGGGCGGTGCGGGTTAGGTGGAGGAAACCCCACGGAATGACGTTCGGGGATTGCGATACTTTGCGGTCCTCCACCCCGAAGGGACTTTAACAATGAGTCTCGACAAATCCGCACGCCGAAGCATTCGGGGACGCTTGTTTGGCGCGGCTCGACACATGAGGGATGAATTCCCCCGAGGTGGGCGACTTAAAGCCAGGTTTGGAATTACTTTCCGGCGCTCCAGCGGAACACCCCTCGTCCTCTCGTAACTTTCCATTTCGCGAATGGACGGAATCAAACTGAGTTTTCGCCTCTTTTCGTAAACAAGAGTTTTCCTCTTTTTAACAATTTCTTTTCACGCGTTCTTCCAACATTTCCTATAGGAAGAGCCTTCGTGTCCCATTACCTTATTAGAAGTCACCCGTGTACCGTGATATTCTATTTTTCTTGGTCAACTGAGCGGGAAATTCGACCTCACGACAACACTTGATAATCTCACGGTTGCCAGTACACACCACGGGTTTCAATTAGAATAAAATTTAACGCGAGTCCGCAGCTCTTTGATGACAGCCGGAGGAGCGAAGAGTGTGGTAGTAGAGTGCCGTTACTCACCTGTCGTAGTAGTAATCCCTGAAACAAAAGAGCACACCGTTAATGATCACAGAGGAAACAAACAGGCCGCTGCACACGGCAAACACGGCACGAGGGGTCGCCGGTATCGCGTAGCGCACAATCACCATCGGAAATATCCGATTCCAGCAATAACGACGCCGGATTATAACGCGTCGATTGACCGGTGCTCATTACAGGGCAGATGGTAACTCTATACCGTGGAGCTTGCACAACCCCCGGGCCTGCACATTGCAGCTTTAATTACAGAGCGCTTCTGCACGCGTGTTTGCGCATTTTTTTCCCGTTGGCCTGGCCCAAAAAAAAATGGAACAGGGGATTGGAAACTTTGAAGGGTGCTTCGCACCATCACGAGCGGAAACGCACAGAAAAATGATAGCCACCCTGCCATATGGGGGTAATTGAATATTAGGCGGGCGAATCCTCTAACAGTAAATATTAAGCGAGCAAATCCCCTAATGCGCTTGTGCAGGATCGCCCGAATCATACGTAAAACTCTCACACGTGGTAGAGGATAGTGTAGAAGTCATTGTATTTAACGTCCGGCCCTCGATATCACCGAGCGACAATCATGCTATCTCGTCCTTGGATGGCTGTTTTGAGGGCGTTTTAACGCGGAATAAGCAATGAACAGGTGCTAAACATGGCCTAAACAGGTACTAAACATAGCCTAAACAGGGTTCCCTCTCAGTGATATCGAGGACTGGACGCTTAATATGATTCACTGGGATACGTTCGTTTGGCCGCTTGAGAATTATACTCGATGCCTTGTATTCGTCATTATTAGGCATTCTAGAGAGGACGGCATAAAAAACACTCGATATTGAAGCGAGAGTTGGAAGGAGACGGAGTGAGGCGAGAGTTGTAAAGAAACGGAATGAAGCGAGAGTTGGAAGGAAACGGAATGAAGCGTGAGTTGGAAGGACATGAAAAGAGAGTGGCAAATTGGAAATCCAAGCAATTAAAAATGCTCTCTCCCAAATTAGACTTCGATTGGGGGTGGAAGTGGGGTCGGAGTGGGGACGGGAGGGTGGATTGGGCGATAATCAGCGAGCCTGGACGGCCCACTGGCGGCGCATTAATCAGTTAATGCGCGCATTTTGAACGAAGGAAAAAAAGAACATCGGACGGTTCAAGTTCCCAATAATAAGGGTTTTCCGTCCCTTCAACCACCGCAAACATAATTAAGCGCCAATGTACATAAGACGCGGTCCGCGCGCCCTTTATCGTCCGAGCGTGCAAACACCAGGTGATTGACGTTAATTCACCGAAGTGCCGTTTCACTCTTTTAAACGAACCCTTTATGGGGGATGCAGGTATGTATAGTGTTACTTTGCTGTGGAAGATGACAAAAAAAGGCAATGGAAAGGGGAAGAAGACGAAAAAAACAATGGAACGACTCCGTTGACAGTTCGGTGGGAACGGATGGCTGCAAAACGTTGGCACTAAATCTTCCATCCATCACTAGATTTCCAGACGCGGGGAAAGCTTTCGTCCGATTACAAATTGCTGACGGTTACTCCCACCGAAAGCCATGGCCGGGACGTACCTCCGGATGAAATACAATGGAGTGAATAATGCACCGGGCAAACAGTCTGTGCGGCAGGATCCACTTCGGCTGATCAACTGTTTCATGCCCGAATTCTGTACGCCCCGAAGGGAGGATTGATTTCCCAACGTTTTTTCACTTAGGGAACGAAGTTGCTATGGTTGGAACTAGCGTAATAGATCGTTCTTTTCAAGTTGTTCCAATTAAATAATTCTAATTGTTTTATTTGTTAGATTAAAATTTAATCAACACCGATCAAGCAGAACACCGGAGAGAATGGACACCTCGGGGAGATCCCGGTCGGTTCCTCACAATGCCACCAACTTCCCGCCAAACTAACTTACCGACAGATAGTTCGCTCCAGTTGCGCTAACTGCCGCTAACTAACATAAAATTATAGATTTCTGGCGTGGAGGGTGAGGCGGTTACAAGAGCATTCGCCGAGACTCCACGGAGTTCCAACCGCTAATTGTGGCTTGTTCTGTAATCTTATCTCCTGACTGTCACGTCACGAACGCCGCAACGACTTGCGACTTGGTGATCCATTCACCAACCTCCTTCTGCTAAAGGGTGTGCACGACCCTTTCCCTTTTCCTGTCAGTTCCCCCATTCTAGCACACGAATCCCCGTGTTTGCGCCATCTCTTGGTGAAATGCGCACATTTCACCAAGGCCGGTGGGGGTAGGTCCTTATACGAGTGTTCAATTAGTAAGATCAAGGTCGATCGGACTGGATAAAATGGACGTGCTGTGCCTTCGTATAATATGTAGGTAATATGTACGTAATACATATGATATGTACGTAATACGTATAATATGTCCATACGTAATAGTATAATATGGAATTTCAATTCCCATTAGTCGCCTTAAATGGAGTAGAGTAAAAACAAAATCTTGTTGGACGTCGGTACACTTTGGAAGTGGCTCGTGTGAGAATCGCATTAAAGAAGTCGATCGATGGTGAAACCCCGTAAACGTACGACGAACCATCGCTCGTAAAAAAGTCAAGGGTGGTTAACGTTCTGCCGGGGAAATTGCAAGAGACCACTAACTCCTACCCTCCCCCCCTCTCCCATGGCCGTTGAGAATTTATATTTATTCACGTTGCCCGGTATTCCTTCTTATTCGGGAGCGCGGGTCACCTGGGACGGAACGCCACCTGAGGGGCGTTTTTCTAATTTTGTTTTTTCTTTGCTAAAGAAGAATTGATGACTGGATGCTAAAGATGGGTTGATTTTTGGAAACCTAGAGACAAATGCTCGTTCCGTAACTAAAGACGAAGTCATAATTATTTGGCAGACATGGGATCAAGCTGAAGATTGTTCTGAAGCTAGAAACAAATCGACTGTTTACTGCTCTGATGCTGAAATCATGCGGATGATTACTCGAATGTCGAAGGGCTAGAAGGGAAAAACTCGTCCTTCCACCGACACGACGTAGTCAAAAACTGTACGGAAGAATGGGAATCTAATAACAAGTCCGGACGAGACGCGGAACAATTTTACACCGAATCAGAGCGAGCTCACGCCAATCCCAATCCTCGCACATCCAATCCAAACGGCAGCTTAAGCTGTCTGCTGGTAATCCGCCGTCGCAGCCGAGGAAATCCTCCCCCACTGGCGTGGGGTGGGGGGAGGGTGCAGGATGTTTATTAAAAGGGCTCGAACGGTCCACGAACGTTTACCGCCCGCCAACCGACACGTTATTACAATTCAATCGCGCGTTTGATTGATTCGACGTCGCGAATAAAGACCACCATCAATCTGAATTAACGTCGGAGGGGTTGGTGCGTGCCCTTGCTGACAGACACACACGCACAAAAAAATCGTTGCCTTTCGGGGGTAAATTGTCGAATCGACTCGCCCGTTAAGGCGGCGCGGCGGTCCCGTGTTAATTTCCTATGTCGGAACGTCAGTCTCACGGATCAAACGGTAAAGATTTGACTGGCGAAATTTTCATCGTCGTTACATCGATCCTTTATCTACAACTTGTCGAAGTTGTATTTTCATTTCATTCGCTCCATTCTGAGAAATACATAAATGTTGACAGGTCTTAATTGCAATCCAATTAAAACCTCTCTACTGCTCAAATGGTTGCGATATGTAAAATTTCGGCTTCGACATGTTGTAGATGAAGCATTTACGTTAATACTGTTGAAAACCGCAAAGTGATTGATGCTTTCTGCAACTCCATGCGACTGGAGTAAGATATTTACGGCCGGATACGGATGTTTCTGACCACTCATCCAACGATTCTGATTAGAAACTCGACTCTCGTTCCGCATGCAACCACGCCTGCTCCAATCACGAGCGGAAAATGCAAGCGAACGAAATAAAACGCCAAACGACACCACAAAACGTCATGCGGAGGAACCGCGGCGACCAACGCAACGGTGCGGCTGGTTGCATCCCCGTTACGACTATAGATACGAGATCAGGTGATATTGTCATTTTTACGATTCGTTTTACTATCAATTTTCCCTTGGGACTATTAAGGTTCACGGGTCGGAACAGCTCGTGTCGTCACGACCCGCAGCGTCGCGACATACCCCCACATCCCCCCCCTCCACCTCCCACACACATTTCGACCCCATTTGTGGGGAGGGCGACGTCATAAACACCCCCCACCCTCCAGGACTCGTAAACGCGAACAGAGTTCACGCGGTCCCACCACCTTCGCCACCTTCAACCCTTTCATACCCCCAGCAGTTTTTCCATCTCTCTCAGCTTGAACTCTCCTAATACATCTGTCTCACTCCCATCTCAAACCTTCCATCGCCTCAGTATGACCCCCACCTCCTATCACCTTTCTCTTACTCCCACCTATAACCTCCCATCTTCATCTCACTCCCACTTTTAGCCATCCCCCTCTCCACCCTCTCATCACCTTCCTCTCACCCCCTCCGCCATCCTGTCATAGTCACCTCTCCCATCCTCCTCTTCACCTCCCCATTCGCTCAAACATTCGCCGACAGTACGTGCATATCTGTGCGATTAGGGAGTCAGCTTCCGGTGCAGAATATGTGTGGATACGACTGCGGGTCGTAAAGATTCCATCGCGGAATCTCCCCGAAGGGGGCGACGCCGCAACATAAATTCTCCGGTGTTAACAATGTGATCCAAAGTTAACAGGTTCACGCATTTCAGATTCCAATGAAAACGTACTCGCATAGGTAGGGATGAAACCCATCAGAGTCCAGTAGCCAAAGCCTAAATCAACGTCTAGACGTCTACAGTGGCAAGCAATGTGAATAAAGAGTAAGGTTAATTGATGCTACAGCCGTTATTGTTAGTTTTTTGAAAAAAAGTTCAGGACAAAAATTAAATATCAAAATATTCCCCACAATTTGACATTGCGTTATTTTTTGGCGACGCCGTATTTTAAAACAATGACGTCATCATTTTAAAATGCGGCGTCACCAAAAAAAAATCGCGATGTCAAATTGTGGGGAATATTTTGATATTCAATTTTTGTTCCAAACTTCTTTTGGAAAAACCAACAATAACGGCTGTAGCATCAATATTCCTCACATTTCATAACGAATACGTGTGCCTTACATTATATAATGGTAAGGCACACGTATTCATTAATACGCCGGTAGGTACATACGTGGCACTTATGAACGTAAACGCGCGGGTACGTGCATTTATAAATGTACACGCCAATTTGGCGGTGGAGCTTTCAAAAGATCGTCGAAATAATTAGTTAGGTCTAGTTGCGTTGGCTTTTCCTCCAGAGAAAAAAAGGGATAAACCGGAAGCGCAGTCTTTCGCCAATTAGCCGCGGCCGGTGAATGCGTTTGCTAATTAAAAATCCGGCGCGTTCATTAGGTTTGCGGCGTTCGAGGTGCGGTGGGAGGGAAAAATTAGACTGCACTTGTCGGATGTGGAATGGGAACTGTTGAATTGGAAGCCAAAAATTCAAATATTAAAAAAATTGTATCAAAATTAAAAAAATTGTATCAAAATTAAAAAAATTGTATCAAAATTAAAAAAATTGTATCAAAATTAAAAAAAAAACTTTTGTATAAAAAGTAAAGAAGGGACAACTAGAATAAGGGCGCAGATTGAATGATGAACTGCCTGCGAGCACTATAATGAATTAGACAGCTGATGAACTGGAAGTTGGGGAAACTAACGGAACAAAGACGAATCCATCAGGCTTTCACCAGGCCCGTCAATTACAACAGGACGAATGGTTCTCCAACGAAAGTATCACTAGTTTCCCTGGGACGAGCGGTAATGTATACTTTGAAACTTAAATATTTACGTCGCTCATGAAAAATGCACTAATAACCTCACGTCACGTCACGTCACGACACGTCACCGTCACCGCGATGATTTATGTCCGACTTCTCGAATTACATTTCACGCGAAAAGAAAACGACGACGCCTCTCGCCCAGGCTAATGAAAATTACCCGCCCTTCGAGAGGTGGCTATCAGGTGACTCCGACCGTCCTCTTTTGTTTTTCCCCCCCTCGGTCGCCGTACACAAATCCCATTACCTCCATCACTCCAAGGATGAACGGAAATCTTTGATGTCGCCGGGAGGCTGCGAAAGATTACCCCCTGGTATTATAACAACTTTGCGATGAGATTAGCGTCAGGGCACCTCCTCGCCTTTTTCAGAGGATCGAGATTCCACTGTTCTCGGGAATCCGTTGGAGGGAATGGCGTGTCAAGGCTACAAGGCGAAGAAAAGTCGAGTGCGTGATGGGTGTGTGACGCTTGTGTGATACGTATAGGCAGAGTGAGTGACAGTGGTGTGACAGGTGATTGTTTAGTATGTTCAAGGTGAGTGACAGGTGTGTGACGGGTGTATACTACGCATATGCGAGATGAGTGATAGGTGTGTGACGAGTGCATACTACGCATATGTGAGATGAGTGACAGGTGTGTGACGGGTGTATACTACGCATACGCGAGATGAGTGACAGGTGTGTGACGGGTGCATACTACGCATATGCGAGATGAGTGACAGGTGTGTGACGGGTGTTTACAAGGTGATTAACTAAAGTGTGAAGTGAAGGTAAGTGTTCACGGGGGAAAAGGGCGGTCACTGAACCGTACATAACCAATGCGTTGGCCCGTCCGGGCAGTGAAAAGCCCCGCAGACCGTCGTAAAACAACCCACGTAAACTGAAAATCCGGGCGATTTACTCCAGAGATTGCGATGAAAAAAAAGGGGCGTCGCGACGCTCCCTTCTCTCCCCCATTCAGTCCAACGGACGTCCGGCCAACAATGGTACTTGGGGGGGGGGTCGCGCCAGGTCTAACAAACGGGTAGGACTTAACTCGCCCTAACCTTTAACTCGCGTGTGTGTGTTTGTACGGTTTCGCGCACTCTCGATTCCCAGACTGTCCTTCCTCCACCGGATTGAGCCGGAGGGAGGGAAATTCGCAGCCCACTTCCGGACGGGAAATGAAAAGTCCTCCGCAGAACCGGATCTGGGTAACATCTGGAGCAAACCTGGGTGTATGGGGGCGCCTTTCGCGGAGTCGCATTTACTTTTTGTGCCATTTCTAATATCAATACAATTATTTTTTTGTAAACTTTTCTATTCTTAACAGAAAAAAATATTCAGTTTTTCAAAACGCATTTTCGTCGTTTTAATTCCCCAACTGTCAAAGCGGATTAATTTTCGATGATCCCGCACTAGCACCGACTGTAAATTTTAATGCGGGCGAGAACTCAATTCGTCCGGGGCACGGGCGTAGCAGTCGTCGGTGATAGGCAACCTGGGAGTAATGCGGGAAAACCTATACGCTGCGAACAACTCCCGGAATGGATGGGGCGCAGGGTGTAAATGGGCCGGAAAGACCCCGAGGGTTGCGGATTGCGTTCCCCTAGATTAAGCTCAATCCCACGTCTGGCTCGGATGGGGCCGTCATCATTGAAACAGGTAATTGCTGCGGAACTGCCGAAGGAAACTATTCAAATCCGCCACTTTCCGTGCCCTTCCGAACGGAAAGGGACTCTGTCTGACCCGAAAACGAACTTTTAAAATAGTATTATATTGTATTCGCCATGCTCTGGATTCTTCTGGAGGCCCCGTGTGCCATATGAATTCAAATGCTCTCGCACGTTGATTCATTCAGCAATTAACTCGCAGATAGAGTTGAGGGCAGTAAGAAAGAAAAAAAAGGGCCGATGGTTTTCTGTTGAAACAACATGGAAACGTTTGTTGTGTTATCCATAACCTCTCGAAAAAAAACACCACATTCAGTTACCCAGGGGTAGCTATCTCACAATAAGGCAACTACGGGAAGGCGCCATCGGCAGGATCCGTGCTCGGTGAAGTATGGGTGTAGTTTAGCCCTCACTATGCTAGGGGGTGCATGGCACTAAAGCCTACCTCGGGAGACAGGTCGAAAGTTGCTAAAGTACGGCTCGCTCACGCCTCAGTTTCGGAATTAAGTGCCGCGGAAGGTGTTTGTCGTCGCGCCCGAGAAAGTAGTTAGCGAAGTGGGCCGCGACAGTAAGTAGTTTGGATGCAATTATCTCGGACGGAATGATCGCTTTAGTTTTGTTTACGTTTCGCAGTGCGCACTTCAATTGTTCGAATTAGACGGAGGGGGGGGGGGACTGAGATTCGTGTGCAACCCTCGCTCCGACAAATCGGCAACCTTTGATTGATAGCCGCGCGGAGTTATAATAATCGCGCTTGGAGATTGATGACGACAAAATGGGGGACTGACATTTACCGTTTCCCGCTGTAAACCAAATTCCCTCACTTAACCTTTGAATGTTCCGGGCGAAGCGGGGACGTTGTTAATTTTAATGGGGGCGGCGTTTAGTGCTCGGCTAGACGCTAAATGACGCGATAACTTGTCGGGTTATAAACCGGTGAAAGGAAATTAGCGGCTGTGCACGATCAGTAAACACGATCTTAAAAGGGGTGGTCCCTTAAACCCTCAGTAGACCCCGTGGTTTGCACTGTGGTGTTGTGCTGAGGGTGCGAGTCCGAGTCGTATTGTTGCTACGTATCGTATCTTATCATCAAATAATCCGAAAATGGATCATACGCAGATACAACGCGTTGGGACTACGTGTGGCGCTCGACCTTGGGAAAGTAGCAATTCGTCTGGTGCTTTGCCCAAATGCAATGCGTTGGGCGACGTGTGGACCGTGGGAAAGTATCAATTCGTCTAGTGTTTTGCCCAGATTCAATGCCTTGGACGGCGTATGGCGCCCGACTTTGGGAAAGTAGCAATTCGTCTGGTGCTTTGCCAAGAGCAGTAATTCATTCGTCGGAGAACTGAACCCGTCCAGTGGCCAGTTGGCTCATTATTATTTTAAAATCGAAGTTTTAAGAGATCGAGTCATCATCTGGATATGTTGACCATGAGGTGAGTTTTTCCATCCTGCACATAAATCCCAGCAGCGCCTGAAGACTAATCCGAATTAACGTTTAAACTTGCACGAAGGTTGCAACTGACTCCTCTCCACCCGACCCACAACAAAGAATAAGAAGAACGTCACGGCCGACCATAATCTCCCATTATCCTCTTACGGGGGGTCGAGGGGGGGATGCAGTGAATTTTCCGCCGCCCCGCTCTCAAAGTAATTTCCCATGTGCTCTGCAGGAAGAAGTGTGCTCGGGATGAAGAAAGTGGGGCCGCTGTGACTGAGGGGGGATCGAATGTGAGGATGGGACGGGGTGGACGTGGCAAGGGGGGGATCGTGGGGGACCTAATTCCAGAAACCGCAGCCAGAACAAAACTACCTTTCCTACGCTGCACAGCCACTATCTGTTCTGATTCATTTCTTTCTGTGTCTCTCAAGAGGCCACCCTCGCAGCCCCAACCTCTTATATACGACCGTGGCGCCATCCCGCCGTGCAGGTGGGAGGAGAGGGCGGCTCGAGCAATTCGCGTTGCGGTCCCTGGGCGCATCTCCGTTCCGCCGTCCATTTTCCTTCGATTATTCCACTGAATTGTTCATGGGAATCGTTATTTATTAAGATAATTGGGTTGAGGCAGCGTTTCCCTGTGCACTCGGCGCGTCCTCCATCGATCTGTGGACGTGTTCATGGAAATCATACGTCTTTGTCATCTCCTATTACCATCGTCATGAATCCCACCGCCATCGTTATAACTGTGTGTTGCAATGGCTGTCCTACTACTTTGAGTGGCTTTCTTGCATGGGATCATCAGATCACGGGGTGGCTCTGACGAGTACTCCCGACTCATACCAAACCTTCGCCATGGCTGTGTTGATGGTTGGTGGTATAATTGGAGAAGAGGCCATATTGGAAATAGGGATCCTAGATTGCTATACCTTTATCGCTAAGATTTCATCTCCACCATCATCACGCCACCTGTCTCATAATCACACCCCTCGAATTACAGGTCGATTTTGCCAGTTCCATAAACAATCGCCCGACAATCTAATGAACGTGCTTCAACGAAAAGAATTTGGTAAATGGGCTTTAACTAAAAGAGTTTGGATTTTCAGTGGGCCCGGCTCCTCACTAATTAATATTCGTTTAACGTCCAATCAATCAGAGTTAGGCCCGGCGTATCGGCCCGAGAGGAAGAAGATTTACAACTTCGCGTCGAGGATTTGGGATTTCGACTGAACAAACTCGGATATTAAGTAGCGAGGCGCCCAGCTGTCTGTGGAAAATTTTCCCTCCCTTATCTCCAACCGAAACAAGTCCCCCCAATTTATTCCGGAACGGCCTCCTTACCCCACATTCTGGCTCCTTCCATTTACCCCGCCCCCCAACCCCCAAGGCCCCCCCAAACCTCCCACCCACCCCGTATTCCGTATTCGACTCTTCCCTTCCCCACAACCGAATTTCCTTAAGGGGCTCTCCTCAACTCCCGGAGCCTCACAACCGAATTTCCTTTAAACCAATTCACCAATACACGGGCCGTGTGTTCAATAAGCCGGGCGCAAGTGTCTCCCCTTAGCCCGCCCTCGCGGCAAAAACAACAAGACCCACTCCGAAGCTGTAAATTTTTATTAAAAACTTTAGAGCGATTTCAATTTCGCAGCGCTTTTGAGATCAGGTTAAAGAGGAAGGTGGGGATGGGGGGATCCAATATCTCGAACGTGTCGTATTTAAAAGTCCAAGTTTCGTCTTGAGGCCAAAGGGTTTTCGTAAGTAGCTAAGAGAACTCCAGTTCGAGGGTGGAGGTATGGAGGTGGGGGATGGGTAACTTTCAGAAAAGCGATGTTAAGGTGGAGATGGAACATTCAGTACTGAGGGTGGAGAAGGGATGAAGGAAAAAGGTGGGAGAAGGAGAAGGTGTGAATGAAAAAGAGGGTGAAGGCAGAAGACTGTGGAAAGAGGAGAACAAGAGATAAGTGGGTGCAGGAGTGGGGGGATGTTTGCACAGCTCCCGCCGTCAGATCAAAAGAACTAATGTTAAAGTGTATTGGCAATATACTCGGGTGAAAATACTCGGATGAAAAACGCCGGGATGAAAAACACTCGTCGACGGAACAAAGGAGGAGTCCGCATCCTCAAGTAACCCTTCGTCTCACGGTAAACGTGGACTTAACATTAGTAAAGTGCTCCCGAGCAGCACACCTGTTTCCTCGAGCTCACGGAGAGACGGAATCACTCGGCTCGAAAGTTGTCTTCGGCTGATGTAAAATGTATCGGATGTAAATCGAGAGTTGGCAATTTACATACGCATTGTCTTTGAGTTGGGGGGTCGAGGGGTAAAAATTGACTTCCGGATGAACTTACCAGTCGTTTCCTGTTTTGGCGACGTTCTGCCTCTTCCTCCCGGTTTGGTGCGGTTTTGGCTCCGCGACCATGTTGACATCTGGAACAAAGCATTTGTTTACTTATTGGTTCATTCAATATCTTCGCACCCCCAAGCTTCAAACTTTCCTTCGTCTACATCCCTTCTGTTAACCTTTTTATTCGTTCCTTGTATTTTGTAACCTAAGGCTTTTTTCCTGCCTCTCATTACCCTATTGGTGTGTTAGGTGTGTGCCAGGTATGTGTTGAGCAGGTACTAGGTGTGTGACAGGCTTGTGCCAAGCATGTACTTGGCGTAGGCGTAGCCAGAAAAAAGAATAAAAATAAGAAGAAGAGAGAAGACAGGAAAACAACAGCGTAGAGATGAAGATTGGAAAGAAACTCTGTCCTCCCTCTCTCACTCTGAATAAGAACTACTGAGTTTTCTTAAGGGCGGAGGGAATTGTTGCTTTTCTAGGACGCGCATAGTAAATTTCGCCGTTGCATCCACGTTTACTTGTCTTTTATATTTAAATTGGCTGCATAAACAGCTCGTAAATGGGGCCAGTTATTATTTTACCTCCTCGTTAGACGCATAAACAGACTTGCAATTAAGCTCTCGGCGGAGGTATTAAATTTTATTTCTATTTGCACTGAAAGTGGAAATCTCGTCGCGGTGCGTTTTCCACTCGCACTCGTCTCATCCCACAGTCCCTATCTGCGAGTCACATACCCAACCTGTGATTCAAATTTTCCGCGACTTATAATTCCTACCTACGGCTCACATACCCAACCTGCGATTCAAATATCCCGCGACTCATAATCCCTACTTAGGACCCATCTACCCAACTTGCGATTCAAATATCCTGCGACTCATAATCCCTACTTAGGACTCATCTACCCAACCTGCGATTGAAATATTCCGCGACTTATAATCCCTACCTACGACTCATGTACCTAACCTGCGACTTACATACCCAACCTGCGATTTAAATATCTCGCGACTCATAATCCCTACCTACGACTCATATACCCAACCTGCGATTCAAATATCCCGCGACTCATAATCCCTACTTAGGACTCATCTACCCAACTTGCGATTCAAATATCCCGCGACTCATAATCCCTACTTAGGACTCATCTACCCAACCTGCGATTTAAATATCTCGCGACTCATAATCCCTACCTTCGACTCATATACCCAACCTGCGATTCAAATATTCCGCTACTCATAATCCCTACCTACGATTCATGTATCCAACCTGCGACTCACATACCCAACCTGCGATTTAAATATCTCGCGTCTCATAATCCCTACCTACGACTCACATACCCAAACTGCGATTCAAATATCCCGCGACTTATAATCCCTACCTACGATTCATGTACCCAACCTGTGATTCAAATATCCCGCGACTCATAATCCCTACCTACGACTCACATACCCAACCTGCGATTCAAATTTGCCGCGACTTATAATCCCTACCTACGACTCATGTACCCAACCTGCGACTCACATACCCAACCTGCGATTTAAATATCTCACCTCTCATAATCCCTACCTACGACTCACATAACCAACCTGCGATTCAAATTTGCCGCGACTTATAATCCCTACCTACGACTCACATACCCAACCTGCGATTCAAATTTGCCGCGACTTATAATCCCTACCTGCGACTCATGTACCCAACCTGCGACTCACATACCCAACCTGCGATTTAAATATCTCGCGTCTCATAATCCCTACCTACGACTCAAATACCCAAACTGCGATTCAAATATCCCACGA
>JAUIMY010000075.1:0-82999 GCA_033557855.1 Hydrochus callosus | reverse complement strand
GTTCCATGTTTTTCTAGATGTAACGACCATATTCTATATCTTTTATTCACTGTACAAGTGACTGAATATGGCAGTAAAGCTTTTCACTTTTTAAATTGAATTACCACGACATGTTGAGATTTCAGAAGATGTGTCGAAGGTCCGACTAGTCGGAAATTAAAACTTAAATAATACAATATACTCTTTTAAAACGTCATTTTGAAGAGTATACTAGAATTATTCAGGGAAGAGACGTACGCCAAACCTATTTATCATCATTCACTTTTTCATCTTTTTGTTGGTGATTTTTCCTGTGAAAAAGACCACATAAGACGGCACACAAACTTCGGGACTTTACGGCACGAATTTTGGGGGGTAAAGTGACAGGCGCGGGCAGGAAATCAAAGGGGTCCCTCGCGAGCCAACGCAATGAGGGAATCTTTACTGCCGATGGGATTTATGCGGTTTGGATGCCTCCGCCGTATTTTTAACCCACCCACCGATCCGTTGGGGGCACAAAAGAAAAACCTATTGTCGCGCTTTCCGAACGTCGCGGTTTAATTTTAGGCGGTGCTTACAAAAGGAGCAAGTATTTATTAATAGCCGGTGTGTATTGTGTTTACGATGTCATAAAGTGTCATCAGTTTTTTCTTCGCGCTTTGTTCTATCGCATTCTCCCTTTTGTTTTGGCACGGTCGCTGAGAAATGGGAAACACAATCCGTTAGTGTGCGCTCCCGCGGGCTCCTAAGCGCGGGAGTAACGTAAATTTCATTGTTTAGGACGGACCGGTGCGAGGAAGGGACTCCTGTTCGTGTTTTATTGAACCAGGTGGCCCGCGCAGACAATAAATTTGTATTACAAAAGCAAGTACCCACAATGGAATGCGCTCTCGTTTTACGGCCGCTCGGACCGCAAACGCGCCGTGAAATAGGAGGATGTTGATTGAGAATAATAGCAGGTAGATTCGGGGCTGTTGTTTTATTCGGGCTTCGCATTGTCCGACACGTTGATCCGGAATTTTCCCACAATTCTTCATATCTGCGGCTGGTCTCGGCAGTCCCGGACTGCAGGATGGTTTCGCCGTGCATTGGATTAGGTACATCGCAGGACATTTCTTTACTAAAGTATGTGCCATGTGCCCCAATGTTTCATATGTACAGTAGTGACTTAAAAGTCGTCTGTAGGTATATTTGCGACGAAAATTGACGTGAGATTTTTTTTGAAAACAAATAAGATAAATAGACGAATTGGCCAAAGTTCTGTCGAGAAATCAGGAATTAACAATGATACAGTCGAAGGAAAACGACCAAGGGATGCATCGAGAAATTTACCATTTGCAGTCCTCTTCTGAAGATTTTTTCACTCCCCAGGGTGAACTCATTTCTTATTTAGAGCGAAAATCTAAATTTTAGACCATTACGTCTGAAGTTTGAGATTTATCGCACCGAACGTCAACTCAACCAAACCACAAAGCTAAGACGAAAAAGCGATGCGGCAGACGTTGAATCAGGAGAGCACGTGCCTGGATGGGTGACGAACCACCGCAAACGTCAGCTTTAGTTAATAACAACAGCCGAACGAACAATATTAGTATGAAAGTGGCGTTAGAAGGAGCGTTGCAAGTCTTCCGTGAAACATGCTCCGACAAGGCTCGTGCCTCAGCATCCCCCGGGGAAGAGCCAATTCGCTTTTGCTTCATGTTATTATTTGAATACTCCTGGGACAATCCTCACAAAGAGGCGTCTCGCGTTGGGGAGAGTCCTGAATAAATCACATTTGGCCGAAGGGCAGACCTTGAAAATTTAGGATGGCATTACAATTCATGGGAAGGATTGTTATTTGCGGCCCTAGAAGAGTTTTTTTTTACTTTCGATTGTGAACAGGGTGTTTCTGAAATACCCCGAAAATATTGAACCACATATATTTTCCGGCAAAACAAACCAATATTTTCTCTATATTTCTGTTTATTTCAAAAACACCCTGTATTAAAATCAAAGGGTGATGATGATCTAAATCAGTTCCAACCGAATTTCTTCACGATCCATCGATCCACCCAAAACAATTCGGAAACCCAAGACGCCCATTGATTAGAGCGATTTTACGCCCGAATCATTTGATGGCCCCATCAATAAAACTCGCCTTAATTACGCCCTGAATCAGCTCTAATAGCCCGCATTTTCGCTCCTATGCCACGCCGCGATCGGAGCCTAAACAGCTCCGGCCTCACCTAATTGCCGCTCAACGTATTAACCCGACTTCCTCAATAATTCCGATAGCATCTTATGCACATAAACGAATCTCACGGCGTGTTTTATGGAGGAAGCCGTATAATGTCGCAACGCGCCATGGGAAATCCACCTCGCGGGACCGCAATAATTAAAAAAGCAGACGTTACGGCCGTTCTTTTCGAAAAGCTGGCCGGCTTAGGGCCCTTTGTGCCGCCCCGAGGCGGCGCCGCACTGCGCAAAACATTTTATTAATGTTGCTCCTATACGGCTTTTGTGCATCCTCCACGGCCGGAGAATAGGTGATAATAAGTGGACGGTCGAGGGGTCCGGAGAAAATGTGACCGTAATCCCCGGGAGAGTGAGCCCGAAGAGGTATTATGTGGAATGGCATTGTGAGCCGACGTGACGTGCCCCATTGGGAGCGACTCCTGTCTGGAGCTTATTTTCTTAGCTCGGTCCTGTCCGAGGTCCATTCGGGATTAATCCTTTTTGCGGTGTCAATGCTACAAAATGTTCTTGCCATTGAAGTGCTGACACTGGCCGAAATGAACATTATATTGTGTATCACAGACTAGGATACAATTTTTGGTCTATGATTGTATTCATTTCAACCCGGTAAATGTTCAGTACAATTTACATTTACAACCCTAAACAAACTACAACCGCCACAACCGGGACTTGCCGGTGACCTTGAATCTAGCGCAGGTAGTAGAGGGGCTCGTTAGACTGCGTCCTCTAATACGGGCCACCGCGCAACTTTCTTCAGCGGCAAGTGTCGGCTGTGATTGTGCACATTTACCGGGAAATGCCCACACTAGAAGAAAAACACTCAAATGTCAAAGATTTGATAAACATCTCGATCGCCTTTACCCTCTTGAATACACAAGGCCGTAGAGGATTTTATAATTTCGAAGGGACGACCATTTTCCCTGTAATCCTCAGCCTGGAAATTACTCAGAACTAACTTCCTCCAATCTAATATCAAACGGGGACTGTCGGGGAACTTATGCCATGCGCTAATTGAGTGTATTCAAACAATGAGCGCCCGCCCACCCCCAACCCCTCGTTCGACGGTTGTTCCGACGCCCTCCGCGGCGTCCACTGTACCGTGACATCTTCAAAGGCCCACGCAACTTGTAATCCGTCTCCCCTGATTCTAATGCGTATTATTTCGGTACCTTTGTGTTTTCGCTCGGCATCTGATTATCACTTCCATCGAAAAATCATAAAACCCCCATTCGACGTTTGAAAAACACCTTTGATCATTTGAACGGGTCGTGGGGGATGAATCGGCCAGTGCGTTTTCCCTCCCCTTCTCTCATACCTATCCCTTCTCGCCGTATTTTTCTCTCTCTACCATTTCCCCCACCTTCATCTTGCCATCTCCCACTTCCCCTTTCGTCCTCTTTGTAAATTTGTAATTGTAGCAGAATCATTGAGTTAGTTGACGAACATAAACATTACGTTTACTGCGAAGATATTATGCGGAGACTCATCGATCGCATGAGGTTTTTAAGTCGAGTAATTACATATTATTTTATCGAACTTTTGACATTTAATTTATGAAAAGTACATATACTAAATAATCTTCAACTATTATCTTGACCTAATAGTTATCAATGTATCTTTACCTAGTCGATAGTATGTATTGTGTGAGTGATAAATTGTAATTGAAGATGAATTTGCAAAGAAAATTTGATGAATTACAAAACTAAACTGAAATGGAAGATAAGTAGGTAAACTTCTAAGAAAAAGATTCGCGGAAATGAAAATCCACATTGGCTGAAAATGCCTAACCCCCACCGCATCAGAGTCGGCCGCGTTTTGTTGAAGAACCCGACTCTTGTCGGAGGGAGACAACGTTTATTGGCAGAGAAAACAGGAGCCTTTTTTAATATACGAAGGGCGGTTTTCCCCGACTGAGAGAGAGAGAGAAATTCGGTGAATTAGTGAGGGTTGGAGAGAGTGAAAGGGTGCGAAGATCTAGAGGGCAGGAGAGAGTGAAAGGGTGGGAGGGAGCGAGTAAGTGAGAGGGTGGGAGGAAGTGAGAGGGGAAGAAGTGAGAAGGTGGGAGAGAGAATGGGAGGTAGAGTGAGGGTGAGAGGGAGAGTGAGAGTGGGTGAAAGAGAAGGAGTGAGAGAGAGAGGGTGGGAGAGTAGAAGAGGTTGAGAGGGTAAGAGAGGGTGGAAGAGAAAGGCAGTGAGAGAAAGAGAGCCGATGTGGTCATCATCCCTTTGATGGCGAAAGACGAGGACGCCAGTCCGCCCAGAAGTGAGGCTTTGCGAAAGAGATAGCGGCACGCCTCCGTGGACACGCTTTTTCCTTCCCTCGCATTAGTATTAACGAATAAATTCGAAAAATAAAAGAGTTATTATTAAAGAAGCATGAGCGGCGGGCGCACCGACAAAGTGAACGTTTCCCCACTGGGGACGCGGCCGCACGGAAAATAAGCTTGGTTTTCCATCAGAAAGATGGAGAAAAACAGTGGAGGTGGACCTTTTAAGCTCGCTGCGGATTTAGAGCTTTTGATATTTGACGTATTATCTCTCCCCGACGTAGTTGGGTGTGGGGGTGGATCGGTCGTAATTCGATTGGGGTCGCTGCATCCAGCAGGCTATCGTCACACTACTGTCACACGTGTACTGTACTATTGTTGTACAGTTTTGTTTTCAACTATTGTCTCATACCTTTGTCTCACACTGTCATGTCGTATGTGTTATGCCATTGTTTTGTACCTTTGTCTCACACTATTGATTTGAGTCTATTGAGTCACGGTATCCAAAATCCTAGTATGTTTAGTAATACCTATACAGGGTGAATAGAAGTAAGGAACATTGATGCTAGAACCGTTTTCTGAGTTACAGTGGACTGTAATAAAAAAAAATATAGAAATATGTATATATAATTTGGAAGAATATAAAGTAAAATTGTGCAATTTTCACACATGGAGGATTTTCGAAACAATTTTTTTCCTCTTTCCGGTTGCAGCTGCCGCGATATTTTATATTCTTTGACAAATGACACAAAACAGGGATTCGAAGTGAAAATATTTATAGATGCACATTCAAAGTAACCTCCGGCCTGCGATCGAAAACCGGAGGGCCGATTGCTATTTTTTGACAGATTCGTTGTGACTGGCGGAGATTTATCCAGAAATCTGGTGGATGCAGGAAACGCAAGGATGAAACGGTCGTAAATTTCACTGGAGCTGATACATACATCCAGAATATTTTATTACTTTATAATGATCTTATAAATAGGAAGGAATTTCCAGGCGCGGGCCACAGTTCAGGAAGAGAACTAAAATTAGTCGCGATTTATTCCTGCATCGTGGTTCAACAGAAGGGCTTGCGGTGAGAACTAAAACTAAAATGTAATACCTATAGAAAAATCAATTACTATGGGTTTGCTAGACTCGATTTAATCCATTGACTATAATATAGTCTATTTATATGTTATATAAATAAATATAACTTAAATGAATAGATGTAAATAAAAAAAAGGACGTCGAAACACTCGAAACTCCCTTCCAGCTGACGATTCGCGAGGGCACGAGGCGTGAAGAAATTTATGCATTGTGTTAGCCACCCCTGTTGTATGAATTATGATTTATGAGCCGTGGCGTCATAAGGCAACCACTGTTAGGGATAATTAATTTCGTATTTACCAAATTGAGGGGGGGAGATTGAGCTGCGGAACTTGTTTGATCCTAACACTCCATTACGGGATTTCCTTGCGCCATTAATTACGGGCTCGTTTAGGGCCGATCGAATTTGGGTAAATATTCCAGAAATCCAAACATAGGCATTTGGTAATGAAAGTAAACGGTTCATTCGATTACGTGAGCGCATTGATAGGGAACGGTTCGGCCAATTTTACCGAAGGCAAACAATTCATTTGATTACGTCAATTCACTGCATAGTCTCAATGATTGGTAAGCGAAGAGCGGAAAATCCAAGAATAACGTCTAAAATAAGGACGGCGCGGCGGTTTTCCATTATCACAGCGGAAACAACAAAAAATGATGGAAATTTGAAAAGTCTGGCATGTTAATTGGAAAAAAAACGGGCATTATTTATAGCTAGACAATCCAACGCATGAATGAATTTTAGAAGGACAGTCGAGACTAGAGCTTAGGTTTTCATAATTCATTATTGGGGACTTCACGGGATAACTGGTGAAATGACGTTGACATTTGTAAATGTATTTTTCTGTGATTGACGTTCAAAAACGCCTTTATTTTTCTAAAATTAGTTTTAGGTTCGTCCGGATTTCGGCGCTGCTAATCTCATAAGTATCTCTCGTTTGTTTGTTATAACTGTCTTTCCTATCTTTGTTATAACTATCTTAAAAAATTAACGAGTCACAGCCTAAAAATGACAACAAGTTGTTGGAACGAACCTCTCTTAAACATTCGGTACTCACGTGATACCGGTTGAATCGAATGGGTCTTTACCTGCAACAAAAAAAACAACCACAATCAAACAAACAGAACCACAAAGCGCGGAGCGATACAAAGTGGAAGCAGAACGTAAGGTATCTTTTAATTATTATGCGCACCCCTCGAACAAATATTTATAATGCCTTATTTGCAAACCGTCTCCTATTCTTTTGATGTGGAGCTGCGGCCCCCCTGTTAATCCTAAAATAACATAATACACAAGCGATTGAATGCGGATGGAAAAGGGGGTAAGGGCTGCGCTGCCTTCCGCGAGGCGGTTTGGGGTTCCGAAGTGGCTAGCCCAACACAACTCCTGCTTCGCCATTAGGTTGTGGCACGTGCGCGGCTTCAGAGTCAAACCGCTGATTACCCATTATGATGTTCAATTACCTTGTGACAAGCGATTGGTAATTAACGAACAAATCGGAAAAGGGAACGCGGGGGAGTGGGAAACGAGGGTAAAAAAGCCGCCGATTGCGAGTCGAGGGGTTTTTGTTCGGGGTTTTGTTTTTGAAGGCTGCTCGATTTTAATTGGGAGCGGTTCGTGATGGGTTTTTAATTTCCTGCGACCAACATTTTCTTTGTGGAAGCCAGGCCTTGTCAGTTTTCGCGAACCTTATCCACAATCTTTTCAGTTGCGATAATGTCAACATTTTTCTGCCTATATATAAAATCCCTCTATTTTTATTAATTAATTGCTCATATTTTTATTATCAAAACAAAGTTTTATCAGGGTGAATAATAACCGATGGAATTCTCGATGAACACTTACGAAGAGACGTGAATTTTTTCGAACGACCTATTAGCTCGTCGATCCCCGGGATGACAAAGGTGGGCGTCCGGAAATCGTGGCGGGTCCCTTTGAAATTTTATTGGAAAGCAACTGCTCCGAAAGCGATTCCCCCGGTGTTAATGTGCATTTTACATTAGTATACTGTACACAGTGGAGTATTTATAACGCGTTACAGCGTTAGCCGCGTTAATAATTTGGTCGAGAAGTGCGATATTCTTATGCAGGAGGACAGTTTCTAAATTTACACGCGGCCGTAAGTGAATGAATGTCGCAGCTGTGCGGCGAAATGCTGAAGACCTGCTGTCGCTTCCCCACAGTTTCCATTCAATGGCATTCCTGCCGAAACGCAGCAATGCGGATTTCCATTAGAATCGTAATAATTATTTGGGGAAACAACGCGTCGCGCGGCAGTAACTCACCAAGTCGTGTTTCAACATCCGCTCGTTCGATCGAAATGTTAGAGTAAACATTCGTTAATTGGGATCGGAGCATTTTGAAGTGAGCATTGTTTCATTCTGATCGGGATATAGCGTTCATTCGGATGGGAAAAGTTTCGAGTTTTCAATCAGATTGAGCAAGGGATGCACTGCATCCGTTGCTTCCATGGAGGCCGCGCCACTGAGGATTGGGATTATTCGCTGCGCGACGCCAAAAATAGCGAAGACCACCTAGGGAAGGGAACAAGAATGCGAATCCTGGCCGCGCGATTAACCCCAAGGAAGTGTCCCCATCCAAATGGAGAATCAACAGATGCCCAGAGTAAATCAGTTTAACCAGAGTGTATACGTGTGCGAATTCGGACCATTAACACGTTATCCAAGGCGTCCCGGCCTAATGGATGGGAGGTGGGACCCACAGGTGAAGGATCTGGTTTTAGGACCTTCGGAAATATTATGTATCACCATGTAAATAGCTGAGACTTTATGGGGTCCTAACTCATACAGGGTGACGTAAACAAAACAACGGTCCTAAACGTCAGTGATTGGCACAATATTCAAATTCTGTATTTGAAATAGAATCGCTGGTGTATTTTAATAGATCCTCAGGTTTAAATTTAGAGGGGTTAATATCAAAAATATCTTGCTGTGACGTAGGTGCTCGGTGCGCGCGTAATTATCTAATCGCGTTCTTTCCAAAAGTTTCTAGACAATGGTCGCGTCCAAATGTAGTTGTACTCCTTGGCACCTCCTGCCGAAAACAAACCGTACAAAAGACACGATCAATCTTGGCGTCTCGAAATAATAGGAACGTTGGGAAAACCGAGAAAATGAGGTGGAAATAAAAACGAGATGTCATCGTTCCCTTACTAAATTTTCCGGAACAAACTGGCTCGCACGACTGGCCTAAGACATAAATTCACAAAACAGTGTATTTTTTCACTGTACAACTCAGTTTTTGTACGTCCGTGGCTTGTTCCGAATTTAAAAATTAGTCCTTGTAATTACGTGGGACGCTCGTGCCAAATATTATAAATTTGGAGCCAAGTTGCCGGCGCTTTAGGAAACTGATCACCTCAAGATTCATGGAATGTTTCAACAAGTTGCTCTCCTTGTGTTCGTACGAAATTGTCGTTTGGATTGCGGCCCATTTGAGAATTTTCGGGAATATCCTGCATGGCTGTATTCCAATACTGTGGAGTTTTGAATGCACCGTTCATCCAGCTCTGCCTAAATCGAATTGTTAACTGAGGATCAGTTCGGTGCGAACCCATCAGGGGGCAGTCGTGGCAACCGCTGCTGGCGAACTGCGGCCAAAAAAGGGACGCGCCATCGAGTTCCGATTTGGGAGTGGTCGCCGCTTTCGCTCTAGTTTTCGTGCCGGAACCATTGAGTTAGTTATAGGACATTTTCGTCCTATTCTTTTAATGGAAAGTAAAGTAAAGAAGCACAATATAACCGCGATATGTTTCAGAAAAACAAATAGATTTGAAACACTGAATTGATGGTCGCTGAATCAATTATCACTGGGAAATGTCCGAGAATGTCTTGAATAATTCCAATTTCTTTAAAAAAACATCAATCTTCTTCGCGCGCTAGAACGCGGAATGGCACAACACTCAACCCTGATCCCCTTTCACCGTTTCCTCCTGTAGGGATCCTCGAGCATAAAACCACCTAAAACACAACAGCTCAATTTGGGGCGTCGAGTGGCGCCGATATACTCCGTCGAGTCGAGTCGAGTCGGGGAAAAAGCGCGGAAAAAGGGCCCCACCGTTGAAAGGGAGGCCGCGCCGAGCAATTATGGTCGGAACAGCGCCCGACGTCGAGTGACGGCCATATAAAATCACATGCCCAGCCGGGCCCATTATTAACGAAGTGCGCATTATGGACGACAAGTGCGCTTTCATTTATGCAAGGACAATGGGGCCTTTTCAGGAAAAGTCGGCCACTTTGCGGGCTGATGGTCGTAGAGGCGGGCGACGCTGCTGGTAACGATCATTGAGGAGATTCTCCTCTTGATTTTTAATTTCGATTCGGATTGGGATCGCGATTCGGATCGTGGAGTTTCGCTTTCGAAGCGAATTGTGGATTATTCAATTCAGCTCTCCAATTCTCTGGCTTGGATTATTAAGGGTAATTTTATTCTGATTCGACCCTACGATAGCCGTATCAAAAATAAAAGACCAATATTCGTTCTGCGGACTATACAAGTGCGGCGAAGAGGTGCCAACTGTGTACTCGACGGAATGCACTAGGAGCTAAAAGTGAAGATAAACCAGATAACTCAAACTTCACCGCAATAACAGCCACCGGGACTTTGGTGGCTTATAAAGTCGCCTCTCAACGCCTCCAGTGGAAGAAATAGATCAAGAAATATAGGCTCGCCCGAGGAATAAAGGCCCGCATATATTGTGCGCATCCCGGGTGGATGTTGGTCGGTGAGGGAAATAAGACCTAGCTAACCGTTTGAATTATCGCGGGGAGTCCCGGAGTGAGTCCACTACCCAGCACTCGGCAAATAGAATGGATTATAAACTTTGCCGAGAGCCCGGGCTGAATTCCTAATTTATAACTGCCATTAGACTATAGTGCTTTTGTCCTAAAATTAGCCGGGATCCTCATTAATAAAGATAAGGGAGGTGAAGTGCACATGGCCGTTCCGGTGACGTC
The DNA here is from genome assembly GCA_033557855.1 of Hydrochus callosus. Classification (NCBI taxonomy): domain Eukaryota; kingdom Metazoa; phylum Arthropoda; class Insecta; order Coleoptera; family Hydrochidae; genus Hydrochus; species Hydrochus callosus. The sequence continues at coordinate 72,447 of JAUIMY010000075.1, read as the reverse complement.
GAATATTGTGCAGAATGCAGAACGGAATTCCACGGTCGTTCTGCAAAACCATTGGTCGGAGGCGGCGGATCGGATTCGATCATCGAGGCAGCTAAAAGCTGGTGGAAGGTGCTTACAAACGCATAAATCCTAAGAGTTGTATTAAACCGAATGCATTCTAGATAAGAGACATAAAACGATAGCGCAACTCATAATCGTAATCTAATCATGAGTTTTAATGGTGCTGTATTCGAAAGGCCGCTGTGCTGCAGCAAAGCAGTCGAAGTCTGACTGCTCTATTATTCCCAAAAACTTGGACAACACTGTTTTTACTACACTATTTTTATCTCTTGGTATTCCGAATATTGGGAAAAAGTCCTTCTCCAATGCCCTCATCGTCTTAAAATTGCATGTGGCGCCGACAGTAAATATGAACTTGGCGGTTCAGAGCCTTTTTCTCAATTCCAATGAAAAGAACGCCCGCACAATGCTTACAGCGGAGGGTGCAGCAAGACCGATATCTAATTCTTTTCATTGTGTTTTTCCAATTAGGTTATTTTGAAGGTTAGTTGTGAAATCGGGATAAAATTGACTACGTGTTAAAGGTGTCTGCAAGAGAATACTAAAATCAGTCTTTTTACTGGAGGCGACCCCATTATTCAGAAGAACCGATCCCCCATTATTCTCAAGAACTGATCCCCCATTATTCAGATGAACCGACCCCCCAATTATTCAGATGAACCGATTCCCCCACTATTCACAAGAAGCGGTCTCCCCATCATCCAGAAGAAGCGGCTCAACTGGCCCTGCGTGGAAATAAATAATGGGGAATCTGCGCCAAAGCCCGTCCATCTTTTTTCCCCCCGGGTCGCGCCGAGCCATCCGGCGCAATTCCTATGATTTATGTCGCGGCACCAGACATAGAAGTGCAACTTTTTCGCCGCGACCGACCGTCCAACTAGGACTTTTCAATTGAATTCTTCAGCGTACCACCGCAGATTCCGACTGGATCTAAAATGTCGCGAATTCCTCTCAAGCGCGCCACATACGGTCCGGCCGCGAGAAGGAACAAGAAGACGTACCAGCCAACACCGGAGCACAGGTCGGGCCGCGGGCGCGTCAGGTGACTTACTAACTAACAACGTCGTACTCGCATTACGGGGTAGTGACTTGCATGTATAATTGTGTTAAATTACCCGCACTCTCAGATAAGCGCTAATTTAATAATGCAGGTAAAATCAGCCGAGTCACGGTGGATCGGGGAGTGGTTCGCTTACGGCTCCTTTAACCACACGCCAATGAGTCCGTCATCAATAACGGGCAATATCGGATGGCTGTTTTGCAACCCCGGCATCGGCATGGCTCAAAAAGGACGCCCTCCGTTTGTTTTGTTGTTAAATGGACCGTGTTGTGGTACCTTCCTCTTTTGTGGCGTCTGCAGTTCTTTGCGTCATTGCATCGTAGTCTGTTTTGAACCATCAGCCCTTATTTTGTACCTTCCCCTTTATTTTATACCTTTGCCTTTTATTTCGTACCATCGCCTCTTACTTTGGAATATCGCATCCTTATTTGCAACATCACTTAATTATTCGCAACGTTACAAATCCGGAGGATTTGTAACATCGCCTCTTCATTTATAACGTAGCCTGGGGTTATGGAGTGGATACCGCAGTTATCTATTCGGCGAGAAAGTAGCCCATCGGAGAGCAAATCGTCATCGATTTGTTCCAACTGAGAGAGTGCAAAAGAATAGCAATTTAGCTTCTTAGGATTGGAATTTAGGCTAATTAGGTTCATTCTCGTCTCGAAGTCCTCCAATCAACGAGCACCTGAATTTCCCATGTTCCCCATTATTACCAAACTATTCACTGGTTTAATGACGCCATATGGTGGATTGTATAGAATTTTAGTACATTTTGGTAAGCAAATTTGACGAAATTCTCTGGCTACATTTTTTGTAACTTTCACATACCTACCGGTCATTTTTACATTATGTTTGCGCCCGAGAACTAACTCGATGATTCTGGTTCGAAATCTGGAGCGAAAGCGCCGACCACACCCGGATTGGAATTCGATGGCGCGCACATTTCGGCGGCCCCCTGAAGGATTCACGCCCTCCCTAAGTCGGCCTGAACCCATCGGGGCATTCGGGCAACCAGCTGCGGCAAACTATCGGCCAAAAAAATTGAATCACTTTCTGTGAGGTGACGTGAGTTGAGGTGAGAAGTTTTGATGATACTTGCGGCTGTCTAATTCCCAAAAAGGACTCAAATTCGACGAAAGCAACCATATGGCTGCATAAATTCGCCAATAATTACCAACCAAGGGAGGAACCCGACCAAAGGCAAACGACAAGCCAATAAATCTTCCCCCAACCGCTCCACTAACGGTATAGCTATGCATCGGAATACAACCTGCAGTGGCGACTTCCTGGTAGTTGCGTGAAAATACGCATTATCCTTTTTTCATCCCAATACCATCAGCGCCAGCGGCCGGTTGAAAATAATATGAAATTTATTAATCCCGAGTAGGTTGCCATAAATGGCTGAAATTTCTCATTTATTTATGTTCCAATCGTTCGCTATTTCTCGAAACTGGAAAACAGGTTGCGCCGTTGACGTTTTTGCGCGTTCGCGTCGTGAGAAAAAAGAACACCGCCGAGGGAATAACGAGGCGAGAAGGAGCGGATCCGATATGCAAATCGCCCGATTGATTGTTTTATTCAATCGATCTGATGCTTATTAATCGGCTGTTCCCGAAAACGCGCGCCCGAGATTGCGAAGATTGCGGACACCGGGATTTATTAATTTTCGTTTGGGCTAACGAAGCTGCGGATTGGCCGCTGGGAAAACTGGTTTCCGACTTCTTGCTGGCCTATGAGGCCACAGTCAATGCCCCTGTTATATTATTTAATTCCAGTATTCCGCATTCAAATTAAACGACAAGTGCTTTTCGCTTTTCTGAGCCGGAATCTGCATAATCGAGGTGTCGTTTTACGCTCGGCGCGAGTTTACCTACGCTGCCGCGTCGTTGGGCAAGAGTTGGGAAAATCTTATCCTGACGTTACGTTTTTAAAAAAAATTTACATGTCATTTATTTTAATTGCATAATAACTATCTATTCCTCCTCCATCAAATGTGTTTTTCTTATAATATATTCATAACATATAATATAAAATATTGATTGATAATCTTACAAAGCTGAAAAGGGAACTGCCCAATTGGGCAAAATATGAATAAATTCATTTAGCATTTCAAAATGACAGCAGTCGAATAATTGTCCAGGTGCAGCGTCCCAACCCGCGACTTCCAGTGACATTTTACCTTCGAAAAATTGACTAGCCTTAGCCGCGTCCGGCGTCCCGCCGAGCACCCGGAGTTATTACTATAAATCGCAATTATTGTCCGCGTTATCGTAAATACTCCTGTCGTGATTAATTCCCCGGCAATTACGGGGCAGCGTTTAATTTGTTTTAGCGCGGCGATTGTTAATGCGCGCAATTATTTCGCGAAATTAGCGTCGAAATTATACGTATCCGCGACACGTTCTCCCCTTTGCGTAAACGTAATCCCCTCGTTCCTCCGCCGCGTCGCGGGGGCAAATAATGCGCGAAACGAGACGCGGCCCGATTAATTTTCATTTCGAGACCATTAAAAACCGAAGCCGCTAATAATGTCGCGTTTTTGTTGTGCAAAAGGACGAGGGGCAAAAATACACCCGGTCTTCCCATTTATGGGGCGCCTCGGTGCAATTTCACGCTGAATAAATTTCGCGACGGCCTGCTGCTTCTTCCCGACACGGAGCTGCCAATGGTGGTAATTTCGAAAGGGACAGCCGCGAATTTTGAGTAAGGCGATACCCAATTTCGAGAAAGACGATCGCCCATTTCGAGTGAAAATGAATGAGCGTGAAGATGGCAGGAACGAGTTCGACTGCTCAATTTGGGTGGCTCCAAGGGAGTAATTTACGGTTGTCAAATCACTTTGATTTGATAAATTTGATACTAGACATATAATTTTGATAGTTTCCAGCAGATATCTGCAAAATATCCTATAAAATCACTACGAGGGAGAAAATCCGAATATACGCATTTGGAACGAATGTTTCTTCGGGGTGATTTCCTAGGGTAGTTTACAGATGTCAGGGTATTTTTACCGCTGGAAACTCAAAAGTATGAGTAGCTTTTAATTTGTCCAGTTACGGAGACGTTCGCTAATTTCAAGTGATCGCCGAATTCAGGTGATGGTTAATTTCGGGCGATCCGGTCGGTAATTGCGAGTGATCGCTAAAGCCGAATGCAGAGACCGCCAATTTCCAGCGAGTGCGATCGTCGTTAATACGCAACTCCCCGGGCGAGGCGTTAATAATTTCGGGAAAGCGATCGCTAATTCCGAGCGAGATAATGAGCCACTTTATTGAGAATCGTACGGAGCAGACGGATGCGAAATGCGAAGGACAGGCGGGCCGAAAGTGCGCAAACCAGGAAGTGAAGAAGCCGATTATTTCGCTTAAAAAAATGCCTTTCTTACTTGACCCTAGATAATGATATTGCAAAGTCCGATTGTTTTATTGGATTCGGTGAAGAGTTGGTAGATTTCGGGCACGTGGAGTCGATAACCGAACAATGTTTACTGTCTCCACTTCCCGAATGGTTTTCCGCCGAAGAAAAATGCGACACGCTCCAAGTGATAATAGCAACTTTTGCAATAGGAAGACTTCTAGGGATTGCGTTGTTTTCTTCCGCGCGCTGTTAACCCGCATGATTCGCCTGATCCTGGTGTGATCCGCCGAACGAATTGGACTTTGCATCTATTATATTTAGTAGTTTCACTGCAATTATCCACCTAGAGGCAATTTATTGGGATTATCGTGCACCAGGAAAAAAGCCAGCATAACTTCAGTTGGAGTTTCACACGGACGTTCGCAGGATGGAAATAGATTTCAGCCGCGGGTTATTTTCGGGCGGCCGCAACAAGCCACCCAATTAAGCCTAATTGCACATAAAAATTAAATCAAAAATCACGTTTAGCTAATAAATGATTCACCATTAAAATCTCGTAATGTGACAGCTAACATGCCGGAGACACGCCCAAGCGTTTTGGTCGAGATCTGTATCGTTCGCTCGAAATTCTTCGTTTTGTTCGAGTTATTTTAGTGCTCGCATTTTTCCGAGGCTTAATTGGTGTCACGGAACTTAATTCAACGAAAATTGCATAACATTTCCAGTACGATTCGAGGATGCCATTCGCAGAACGCGCATGTGGCCAACATTCGGAGTGTTTGTACTCCGCCACAATGTCGGTCGCATTTGCAACATTCTGCCAACAAAGCACTCAGAGGCGTTCGCACTCACTAGACGTGCTGTCATCAAAACCAATCATCCGATGTAAACAGCTTCGTTTTCTCGTCTGCATTGCGGGGGGACGGGGGGCGAATGGGAGGATTCGGATGAAAGAACCGAAAACAGAAGAATGAATCCGATTCTTACTAAAAATTTCCACTCTTCCACGAATCTGCCGCCCGTCCGTCAGCACGTCTTCTCTCACCCTTTCGGTTTTTTAAACGGCTCACCCTTTTTACGGGAGACACAACATCCTCCCCGATTTTCCTCCAGAAGTCGGGGTTAACAGATCGACTGTTGACTGCCTCGAAAAATAATCAAAGGCATGTGTGGCGTTTTGTTAGCGGGCACACACTTCGGTTTACAGTCCGCCCTGGCACCTAAATGGTAAAAATGACAAACGCCAACCGGATGTAAGGTAATCTCTTTAAGATGTGCTGGTGCACGTTCTGTAGGGGTGAGATCCGGTGTTGGCGGCGCGTTTTTGTAACCCTTCCCTTCACCTTTCGGAACGGATGTGTAAGTTTCTGTGGCTGATCCAAATTAACAGATTCTCCCAATAACAATTCTTTTACTATCTTAATTGAACACGCGGTAGTAAATATTTTTTTCGATTTGATTATTTTAATAATATTGTCAATATCAGGCAGCTGCATGTAAAATTCGATTTAGTGCAACTTAGGAAAGGCAGTTCCCCATCGGTTTTCCGAGGTAATTCCATGAGTGTTTCCATTCGTTCGTCCCACAAACTAATTCGTCCCATTCAAAAATGTAAATGAGCACCAGTCGGAAATTCCGGTGAAACGTATCAGGTTGAATTCGGGTCCGCATTTTGAATAATATCCCCGTCCTCGTACGTCATTCCAGCTGAATTGAAAGGGGCCTCGTGGTAAGTTGAAAGCGCATGTATGCCATGATTAGCCGAACTAATAGCCGTCATTATATGGCATTGTGGCGGAGATACATCAATGGGAATCATGGAAATTAGTTGTTATTGTATACATATGCGGGAATACGCGCCATTCCGGTGGGACAGACAGACAGACGCGCGACCCACCCCAAATGTGTACATCATTATATCGAGATCAATATTTCACAAAGGGCTTTGTGCGAGAGAGAAGGGCCGAATTAATAAAATTGTTTGAACCGGAGCGGATGTAATGGCACGTTTCAACCCGTTAATATTCGCCCGTATGTATTTTGCGGGGCGGCGCACTGCGCCGGCGCAGACACGCGATTATTTGTTTTGTGCCGGTGCTGGTGCGGGGATTTTGTGCTTTTAACCACTTTGTGTCCACCGATGTTGCCGTTTTTAGTCCGGCTTTGTGAGTTAATTGATTTTGTTGTCGGATTCGAAATTTGTATTTTCAGTCGCGCAGCTTCCGCATATAACCCATTTTTACTTTATTGGGGAAATATAATCGTGTGCGTGAATATGGATTCACAAGCGGGTTGACTACTCCACCTAGTTCATGGGATTGGATTATCAATTCGCTCAAAAATTCTACTTGGTTTTCGGATTTCTTTTCATTCGTTGGTTGCTGTGCCTCTTCCATTACAATCATTAATCTTCCAATTAGACAGGTTGCTTGCTCCTTGGTTAAGTAATTTATATAATTTCCTTTTATACCGACATATATCATCTACTCTTCGGGTCACGGACCTATGTAAGTCCATGTTTTGACTCAAACTTACACGCATATTAACTTTCTTTTTCTTCCTCCTTCAGCTTCGGGTATACGAATGGGGTGCGTTTCGTTGAGTCCATTTTTTAGATCAATGGTGTCAATGTGCAAGAGTGACTTAATACTCGTCCAAAGAAGTGAAATGAAGTGAAATTAGGTAAGGTGAAGTGAAGTAAAGTGGAATGAAGTAGGGTCAAGTAAAGTGAAATGAAATAAGGTGAAGTAAAGTGAAATTAAGTAATGTGAAGTAAAGTGAAACTAAGTAAAACTGAAAGGGAAGCAAGCGAGCCCAAGGAAGTGTGAACGAACCAAATCCACCAACACTCGCCCATTCGAATCAACCAATTATGTATCGATACTCACCCAAGGAAGTGTGAATGCACCGGATCTTCCACCGAGGCGGATGGTACGCGGGCATGTATGGAAAACGCAACATTCATAATCCGTTTGGGGAGCAAACGGAAGAGCATCCCCCCTAAACCTTCATCCGATCAAAGCCCAACGGCGCGCAACAACAAATATCAAACAAAACTACTGTGATCCCTCCCCGAATACAGCGTCTGAAAGCCAACCGTTCGACAAACAGCATAACACACCGCACACATCCACTTCGGAAGGTGGAACTTTGATTTCCATTACTTAATTACACGGAATCTGGGTGGCGGATCGCGATTCCCAGGCGAAAGGGGCTCTCGCTCTCTGTGATCCTTTGAGGGGCGCCCGGGATCAGATGCGTCTCTGCTAATGATAACAAGGTTATACACAATTACATCTTGCGCAAATAGAGGTGGCAGCCGCGCGAGGAGGCACCACCTCTACATCGGAAGGGCGTCACCTGCGAAAGGTCTGCGGAGTGCAGCGCGGATGATTATTATGGGGAATTTGCATTCGAGACTCGGGCCGTGTCACGGGGGGGAATTGAAAATTCCCAAAGGGGAATTAATCACTGGCGCGGCGGTTAGACCTCGCGAGGCAAAACTCCTGCCCGTTTCTAGTTGGGTGTCGATGGTGGAAGATTTGTTGTAAAGATCGTTGCGGTTCAATTTCTCCATAGATCATAATTAATCTATTCATTTGTTGCGGTTCAATTTCTTGATAGGTCATAATTAATCTGTTCATTGTGTTTGAGTACCTTGTCTTCAGCTCCCGTAGATGCCCCGCGGTCGTCTAATTATTCAAGGAAACAAACTGAGCAACTAACATTTAACCTAACCGGTGGAATTCGGATTCGGATTGAATTCGAAACTGAGTGGAATTTGTAATGATTTTGAATTCGAAGAGAGGTATTTTCCGAGTTTGTAGAGTGTTGTTCCCAAGGAAACAAACTGAACTACAAGTTAGGCAGTAGGTAGTAGCAAAAATGATAGTACATATTAGGTAGTAGCAAATAGGCATTAGGTGGAAAAACTACACGCACAGCGCGGGTTTCTTGCCTGTACTCCTTCCGACACATTTTCGTCTCGCCATTGTTTGACCATACCATTATCCCACCTGTCAGATTCAGGACAAAGACTACCCAATCCGTCATGGCTCCTGGCCAATGGCGAAGGATAACGGGCTCGTGCCAGCCAATGGCGTGGTGAAGAGGCGCGTGGGATCCGTCACGGTTGCGATGCGCTCATTTTTTGAAACAATGCCCACATAAACTGGGGGCTCCCTTCGCTGCGCCGCCGCCTCGCCCGCGTTTGCCGCCCCCGCACCAGAACGACAGCCGCGCCGATGGACTACATCCAAGCGGAAGCCGCGACGGCGCGCCACGCAGAAACAACCTGCTATTAGGAGCCTTGCTCTTGCCTGGTGACTGGTGGAGTCCGCTTTTTGGTCTCGCATGGCTCTTCGTTGTTGCGTTTGCTCTTTTATTTTTCGGTAGAAATTCCCTTTTTCTTCATTTTACTAGTTCAATCTTATTGTCGTCCTCCTCATTTCGACTTGCCTTGATATCTGGCTTGATCACTGTGTGATCACTCGAAAGTACAGTGAACATCAACTCCAAAAAAATATGCATAACAACAACTTGCCATATAGCTGAACTATTCCACATGATATACTCCGTAAAACAAAATGTTATTATACCTACTCTTCAAAACGAAGAATTTAATATACTCTTCAGAACGAAGCTTTTATTATACCTATTCCTCAAAATAAACTTTTGAAAGGGTATATTGTCACACCCTTCAAAACGAACTTTATGAGAGTATATCGTTACACTCTTTAAAACGCTGTTTTAAAACAGCATATTGTTCGATATTGGTGGAGGCGCCGGGGAATTAATTCAACACTCACTAACCATTGATTTCTCTCTAAACCAGCGCCCACTACCGAACGGAAGCAGGAAACCACCTACCTCCCACATGCAACCCTAACGACTCATCGCAACCAGAAACAGCAGCCAACGGCGGATCAGCAACCGCAAGGTAAGAACGCTTCTTTCCACTAATCCTCACGCGACACCGCCTTAAATCCCTGCCGCACAAGACAAGGAACATCTCGCGTTGTCCAACTAAACCCGGCGGGTAGTTTGGTAGTTCAGGTAGCGAAGTGTCCTCCTCAGTGGATCCGATCCCGAGAAAATCAGCAATTAAATCTATCCGCGGACATTTGCATACGAGCCCGTCCCCGGAGCGGCCGGCGGAACGAGTTTCCCATCTTCTCCGCGTTTTCTCGCACAAAAATCGCGTAATTATTGTGCGATTAATATGCAAAGGTATATAGTCCCGCTGCGCTGTCGATATTCCCGTGTAATGTTTAGCTTTATTGCCATCATTTATTATTTTAATGGTGCAGTTTACCGGGGCGCTGCGATCCGCGCGTCCTAGGCCCCCCTTTCCCCACGCTGTTGGGGGGCCCAGTTTTCTCACGTTCGAGGCATGTGTCTCCCCAGGTCGCAGGCTCCTCTTTCCGCGCGTTAGAGGGCGGGGTTTCCCCAGATTCAAGGGCTCTGTACTCGTACGTTCGAAGTCCTTCTCATACTCTTCATTTCAACAAGTTTTCAGTATGTAGTCCCTGTGTACAAAATTATCGTACCTATGCTTAACAACACTATTTTTGTATAATAACGTATGGGTAGTCCCTCTGTTCCCAAAATACGGGAGTGGGGGATAATAAGGAGTGGAGGGTGGAGGGTGGAGGTTGTTGTGGGCGGAAGGGTGCTACGGACGTCACCAAGGGCGGAGCAGACCTGGGTAAATATTAATCCTCCGTCTGCGGGGACCCCCTGATAACGCAGATCGTAATCGCCGTAATCGTCCTTTCTCGGGATTTTGCTGCGGACAATAATCCGTAATATTCTGTGCGCCTTTGTCAGCGCGCCGTGCCTACATTACGATTGCTCCCCATTCGAGTTTGATTGCATTTGTACTTTGTAGGATGTTATATTCAAACGGGGCCCGCCCGCTCTGTCTCCCTCCTCCTCCGCCAGCGCCCGCCGCTTTCATCAAACAAACACACTATATTACAGCCAGAAACAAGTAAATTAGAAACGGGAATTCACCCTTTCGCCGAACGCTCGATCTATTCAAACGTTTCTTCGCGGCGCGGCGTACGGCGGCTGCCTCGCCCTCGTGGCGTCGCCCCCGCGCCGTTGGCAGCCCCGAAAGCATTCAACATTATTACCATCAGGTTCGGTTTGTCGGGACATAACGTAAAATTACATGTGATGTTAATTTCGGTACTTTGTGTGTTTGCGGGGGAACTCCAGTCAAAGGGGAATCGGGACCGGAAGGACGGATAATTGCCTTGTGTATACATTTTGAGGATTAGAGGTTCGTGATTGTATAGGGGGGCGATTACGTTTGCGCATCGCCTCGTGGGCGAGCGGTTGGGAAGTACATGCGGATATATGTACTATTATACTTTTCGGAGGTAAATTTCCGTGAATGATTGGTTTCTGGTTCCCTGCGTTCTGCATGATGCTCTTATTGCAAATTTTCGAATGCGGACGTAATTCCTTGGGCGATCGCTTGGAGATGCCACTTTATTGTGTTCGATGACTTCTCATGATGTCATAATAACACGATGTTTTTCATATCGTTTATTAATAATTTCCTCCGATTGTATTTCCAACTCAATTAGCAGTATGGGTCTTTTCAGTAAACGATCGAGTGTTGCCTGGAATGCGGAAACCGATCATCAATCTCTCGTTACTCGAATACAATGACCGCCCATATGATTAGAAAAACTGCTCAAACATGACGCACTCGATGTGCAGAAATGTTCCACTGGTTGCCTCCGTTGGCGTATTACTTTCGACACGGCGGAATTCTATACGTTAATTCGCTCCGCAGCGCCGCATTCAATTTATAAGAAAACATATTTCAGGTACGCGAACACATAACCCCATTAATCTGGAATGGCAATCAAAATAATCGCGTTTGCCACACATCAATAATTCATGAAAATGTTAAGAGTCGGATAGGAATCAATCAAAATGTTGCGCTGTTGTAGCAGAATTAATGGAACACTAGAGTATTAACTTATTAGTTATAGTATTACGGAGTAGACCGCTGACCAAAGTTCTGACTTACGCCTATTGAAGTGTCACCTACACCAGAAACGCATTTTTTTCACTCTCCCAAACGAAGTTTTCTAGAGAATAGCATTTTCAACAGGCAAATAGAACATACTATTTTAAAACGTCGTTTTGAAGAGTATGAGGAATTCCAGTGGAGTTGAAGCCAAATTGCCTAAGAACCTCGATGACAAAAACCGGTGAAAAAAGGTTCAAATACCGTTTACATGCTCAAAGATTAATCACCCGAGCTCACAACCGGAGCCCTAATGAAACGGTTCGGTAAGAAGACGGTTGAGGAGGCCTCAATTCATCAACGAGTTCAGCGGTGGAAATTGAAAAATTGACACGTTTAATTACGTAAACACGGCAGATGAATCTAGGAGCTATTTACAGAGCCCCGTTTGTTTTTTAAAAGGGACCCGCCATTATCCATCTCCTTCAATTCTATTTCCGAAGACGTTTTTTCAGTTTTACTCCTCGTTCTTAAAACTTTTTTCTTCGAGGAAACATAAAAGTTAAATTTGGAAAAAAACCTATTAGTTTTAAGGGTGGATTAAAAATTCTATGGGTCGATTCCATACAACTCCATAGCACTGTAAGTTAGAGCGCGTGCAGTGCTATAGAGTGTAAAGTGATATAACCTCTGGCTTGTATAACCTTCAAACGCGCATGCGCATGTACCCCCAAAGACTTACGGAGTTATAGCGCTGTTGCAGAATCGAGTCGCCACAAAGTAAAGGAGCCCATACACGCAGGTACCTATCGCGAGTACAATTCCGGGAATGCCGCGCCGCCGGAATCATTGGCCTTATCGCGCTATCAATTGCGAGAGTGAAAGGCGCTCTTGTTGGAGGGGGCGCATGAATATTTCAATTTACGACCCCTCTCGGCCCGAGCCGTATTAAACCGAAAGAGCGGCTCGGTTTAATAGATCCTCGTAAAATGGGAGTTAAAAGGTCCGATGGACATCATACCGGGGAGTTTACGATTGGTCCGCGATGCCGTTCCACCGGTGCACCGTGGAACCTCGCGGGTGCGAAGAATGCCCGGCTCGCCGGTGCACCCCATTTACCGAGGGAACAAATACGACCGCCGCAATTACACCTTAAACTTTTATTGGGAGGCACTTCACTGACGGTCGGTACGCACCCATCCCGGCAATTGCATTACCTTTATGCCCGCGGATCGATCGGTCGATTTTACGAGGCGCGTATTAAAATATCGCGAATGTTAATTTCGCCGAATCCATTTGAATCTTTTCGGATGGGAGTATGGAAATTGCAACATCAAATCAATTCAATAAAATTTACTCAATGCGATTTATTCGAAGCCGGGCGAAAAGGATCGCAAGGCGCGGGGCAAATTCAATTGGTGAGACTGTGCTCGAAAGATTCGGAATTCCATTGTGAAGAGTCGCATTGAAGGTGGGATTATGGATGGGAATTATAAAAAAAATTAGAATTGGGGTGTTTTGAGTGAAATGGGTGAAGGGGAGAATGGGTCGAAAGGATGAACGAATAGCGGGTGGAAGGAGAATGGATGGCGAGGACTGGAAAGACAGAGTCCGCCCTAAAATGAAAGACGAGTGCTCTCCATCAATAAAAGCGACTACCCGATTTAATTACAAGCCCTTTTTTCTACCTTTCCCTTCCGGAAAACAGATGAAAAGCATCCTCTCTCCCAACTCCGCAAACAAACTTGTTTACAATAATCCGCGGAAAATCAGTCAACGCAGAGCAAACAAAACTCGAGCAAAGTTTCAGAACACCGAACGCTCGGGAATCATTATCTCATTAATATCATCCCGCGGGGCGTTCACAAAGAATATAATTATAATTTGAGCTTCCGCCTTTCGGGACGGTGCGGGGGCGTGAGGAAGGCTGGGGGAATGAGGAAGGCTGGGGGAATGAGGAAGACTGGGGGCGTGAGGAAGGCTGGGGGTATAGGGAGGATACGGAAATGTAGGGGAGGTTTGGGGGTTTAGGATGGGTGTGGGGATACAAAGGGGTTCTCGCAATGCAGGGAGGACACGAGAGGTGTAGATAAAGGTCAGGGGGTGTAAATAGGGCTCAGGGGTGTAGATAGGTTTGGGAGGTGTAGGAAAAACTCGAGGGTGTAGGGGAAACCCTGGAGGTGTAGGAACGACCCGGAGATGTGGGGGAAAACCAGGAGGTGTAGGGAAGACCCTGGGGCTGTGGGGAACATCAGGGGTGCAGGGGGGGTTGGAAAGCTCGAACCGGGGGCTGAATGCAAACTTGCTCGCTTTGCCTCTTTGCTCCGGCTCGCTTTGTCCGCGCCAACTGAACCAATCAGCCTCTCTGGCAACCAACAATCCACCAAGATAGTGCACTGAAACAGAAGCTCTAAGACGGCTCCTGCGGAATTGAGTCTTCCTCCTCGCCTTTGATACAGACTTTAAACAAAGTAAATACATAGGAGGCACAAAGAGATTTACAACCATTGACATGCCGGGCTGAGTTTCCTCCAATCTGTGATGATGGGCTCTCCCGTCTCGTTTCATTTCTACGTCATCCCTTGTCAGTTGCTTGTGGGGCATGCGAAATTCGGATGCATGAAAACGGAGCTTAAGTCGGGTACCATCTGACAGATTGTGTATCAGACCTCTATCTAGCAATTCAATAGTGCAGGTGCATTTTTTTACATTTATCAAACAAGCCTCAAGATTAGTCGCTCCGTCTGTGAGCCCCTTAAAAATGTTGCGCATACAACATAAAACGCCAGTGCGAACAATCCGCGTCGCGTTGCATCAATCGAGTGCAAGAAGGCGGTCAGCAACTTTCTAATGGAACGTCCCAAGGAGCCTCCCCAACAATAATCATCAAAAACATAAATTTATTGAAATTGGAATAGCGAGGCGATCTCCGACTTTCACGCACCTAATTTATACGCTCTTCGACAGCCTCCGCACGCGTAGGCTACTCTCCTTCCAGATTTCTAAGTTACCAGTCGAAGTGTCGACTCGATGCGACAGTTTCACTCCAACAAACAAACCAGATTTATTGCAACCATCCCGTTCCTATACAACCGGTAGAATTGCGGATGTCGTTTCGCGTAGTTTTTTTCGCTGCGTGACGATTCGATCCTTTTGGCACCGAATCGTCACAGCTGTTCCAACGAACGTTTCGGAATCCGGCAACGGGAGCAGAAAGTCGCTTCCACGCAACCCTTTTTCCGAAAGACCCCGGACGCAAATCCATTAGGAAACCCCCATTTTCCCCGAACTCCCGGCATTATTTACGGCGCGGCCCCGACCTCTTTGAAATCAAAACCAATATAAAGAAACGGCAAACAACAAAGTACACAAAAGAGCTTCTCCGACAATCAGCTCTGTGTGTGTGTGTGTGCGTTGCATATTTTAGGAGAGATAGTCTGCGCCCGATCTGCATTCAGCTCACCTTGTTGACTTGCTCTTTTGAAGCCCCCCCCAACCAGGAGAATGGCTCCACACAAAGGCGAAGGGGATTTTTGAATGGGAGAAGGGCCCTCGCAAAGAACAACTCGGACGAGTTAAATTAAACATGCGAGTTATACCGGACGGCCGGCGGAAAAAAGCGATGAATAAATGAAGAGGTCGCGTTGGACCCATCGTCCCATCGCCCGCGGGTTCGAAAAAGATTCAATTTTCATCGGGTTTAGTGCTTCGATCGGATTTTATGCGGTTTCACATCAACTTCCTTCACTCATTTCTTATGCGTCGATTCCGTAACGTTCAGTGGAACTACACCGCTGTAACCTTCGAACTGCGCATGTGCCTATATTCGCACCCGGATGTAGTCTTACAGACTTTTGGAGTTATAGTGCCGTTGCAGAATTGAGTCGTCATTAGCGTCAAGAAAATAATATAAAGTCGTTGTTTGTATTATTTTCTAGCACTTTTGCGTATTTCGAGTAATAAATTATTCAATCAGGAAACACATCGAAATTGTCAGTCAATTCACACATCCCATCGAGTATTATGCAAACTAATGATTGCGATATCCCAGTCGATATGCGTTGAGTAAATTGAAGATGGACAATTAAAACGGATCATTAGGAAAAAGTTCAGCATATCTAAAAATAGATTGAAAGGGGTGTATGAAACACAAAATTCAATTTGCTCCGCAACTAGAGGAAGCGTCCAATCTGACCCGTAGATATATGGATGGTTCGCGAAAACATTCCTCAACCGCCAACTAATCCAATTACGGCGACAAGAACTAAACGTCGCGCCAATTAAAGCAAACAACCACCGGAGAGTATCAATTTGTGCCCGCGGCTGCGGCCATCCGATTCTTCAGCGTAATATGCAAACCAGCTTAATCCGCCTGAAAATGATCTCATTATATCAGCTGCCCGTCCACTATCGGCGGCAAGCGTGGGAAAACCGCTTTGCCTATCCGCGATGGACGAATAATTTTCAATCGGTTACCGTTACCCGCCGGTTGACATTCCCCATAGAACCAGGCACGAGAAAAAGAGCAGAACCCAACCATCCGGGCCCGATGAACCCCGCGGTCGGTGATTTCTTACATCATTTTCATAACCAATTCATTTATTGGCTCCGATCGCGTATGCATTTATGCACGATATATCCGCCGGTTCGGGCCGATAAAAGCGAAGGTAATTGGGATTTAATTGGGGGGGAGCCAGCGGAAAAACCATTAGCGAATATAGTGAATAACGCGCGTACGCTGCGAACTGGATGAGGAAATGGACTCACCTTGTTTTGTTCTTGCGCTTGCTGCTGCTGCTGTTGCTGCTGCTGGGAGAGAAGCTGCTCGCGGACCATCTGCAACTGCAGGATCATCTCCGACAGTCGCCTCTCTTTCTCTATGATGTTCTCTCCGGAGAGGACTTGCTGGATGGCCGCGGCACTTTCCACATCCCTGAAACAATAAGAGATCATGCATTAACTCGTTTTCGTTTAGAGAATCATGCAGTCCATCCTCACAGTTACACATTTTTCTACATAGACCATCTGAGGTTTTATGGTGGGCATAGACGATTAAATTTGTCCGTCCGGTTTTTCAGGCTTGCCTGTCCGGAAAGTCTGATATGGCTGTGGACTTTAGGGCACGTCCGATCAACTCATCCAATTGAACGTTGAATGTTACAAGTTGCACGTTTTGTTGACGGTACAAGAGAGTGGGAGCGAGTTTAGGTTGCATCACTGACTACTACAGCGCACTGTAGTGTTTGCATTACCCCACAATTGCACTACAGTGCCCTGCAGTCCGTGATGGAACCTAAACTCGCCCCCACTCTCTTGTACCGTTGAGGGAATGTGCAACGTTCAACGTGCAACTTTCGACGTATCACATTCTATTGGATGGAGCCCCTAAGTAGTGACGCAAAAAACACACAACAAACGAACCCGCCCTCTCTGAGTCGCAATGCAAGAGTATTCAGCGGTCCCCAATAATGGATGCAGGGTCCATTAAGATGTTGGAGGAGTGGAAAAGCGAGCCGAGTCGGAAAAAAGTACGTCCCATTGTTTACGAGGATTTTGCAAATGAAAGATGGCAGATAGCGGCGTTCTTTGTCTCTTTCATGCGATCGCGGGCGCGCAACGCCGGCTAATCAACCCCGCATTATTCTGCTCTTCCCGCTTTTTGTTATCTGCGATCTTTTTGTTGGTGCGTGTGCTATAGTTGCATTATTCAAATGCGCCCGTTTGATTGTACACTGTGTCGTGCACAGAAGATCGCCGGCCGTGGCGGGGGGGAAGGGGAGGACTAATTACTCTCTGTGCGCCATGAAAAGGACCCGCTTTTTCCGAATGCAAGGCAGCTAGTGTAAAAGAAATGCGTTCCTTTCCATTGGGCTGATACTTTTTTTGCCAAATTGAAATGGGTTCGTTTGTTTATGAATTTAACCAAATTTTGGGAATGGTGATGCACAATAGGCTTGATTCTAGTGGCAATTGCCTGTTGTAAACCGTAAACAAATATTTAATGTTTGTTTAAACTTTGGTTCACTCCATTTTCCAATCCATTCCATGTAAGTTAGGATCTTCCGAAAATGTACCTAAGAAGGATATTGTGACGTCAGGGCATGCGCGTACCGGGCCTATTCACACCACGAAAGGGACCGATAAACCTAAACGAAGTTTTTAAAAGTGGAGTTTGTCAGGGTGCTCGTCAGGGTAGTTTTGAGATTTATCGCGACAGACTGGATGGGGGACGGCTCGAAGTAATCCAATCAGACCCGATACGCTCCCGATAGAATTATACATACAACCCTCCGGTCAAAGGTGGATGGAGCATAGACGCGCGGCAGCATAATTCGATACTAGAAATGCATTACATTATACATAAACTGCATTGGGTTAAAGTTAAGGCGCCGGTCTCCAATGTACGTGCTTCACTATGCATCCGGTTTGTGGATGAGCGGGGGGCGGAGGGGGTGGACGGTCGAACGTGCGGATTGGTTGTGGATGGCGCAAAATACGGTCAAGCCTTTTGCATAATACAACACTTGCACTAACTTTATATAGCTAGTCTTTTGATGCACCGTATAAACTTCCGGCCACTAAAAAATCCCGCGCTATATCTCGGTGCGGGTTTATGGTTCGGTCGCCAATACAGGCGAGTTTGTTTGCGCCCCCTATAAATATGTGATGAAGGGTGGGAGTGAGTCAACGAAAAAAGATTACGTTTGGGGGTTGCAACATGTGGTGGGGTGCCCGAAGGGTTGTTGCATTTCTGATTTTGATCTAGTTTTCCCAAAAGGGTAGGTAAATCTCCCACTGTTGGTCCACCTCAAAATTTCCTCCCGGTGGTCCACCCCAAAATTTCCTCCCGGTGATCCACCCCAAAATTTCCTCCCGGTTGTTCCTCCTCCCCTAACTCCCAGAATTTCCATCTGGTGTATCCCCCCCCCCAATTTTCCCACAGTGATTTTCCCCCGGAGATATCATAACGTTTAACCTAACCAGTGGAATTCGAATTCGAGTTCAAATCGGAATAAAATTTGGTAAATTCAAAGGGGGAGGTCGCCGCATTGGGGGGGAAATTATTAAACAATAATTCTGCTAATTACGTGAGTGAGATTTTAGTTCGTACGGAAACTGGACACTGATTGCATATGTAGTTCGAAAACATTTCTTTCGTCCCAGCTAAAAATAAGAACGACCAAGTGATAAATTCTCCGTCCGAATTAACTCATACTACAACTGCCTTATCGCCCGGACTCATTGTGTAACGTTTTTATGTTTTTTTCTCCACTCTCCTTCATTGTGATCTGTGTCGAAAAATAGCGATTATTCTGACTGCCCTTTATTCCCGCCACTTGACCCGTCGCCTCTTCAAGAATGAAAGGTCGCCCGTTAATCCTATCTGTTTCCTCGATCCCCGACAATTGCCCGATACGTCTCGCATTGTGGAGTCCGCTATCGATAACCGAACGCGTTATTTCCGGTCCGGTAGGCCCATGGGATGCCTTTGGAGTGCACCGGGAACGTCGTCGTTGGTGCGGATGAATTTTGCCGGTCGTTAGGCCGGCCGTGATAACGAGCGGGCATTGTGATAGCGAATTTGGCGAAAAAACACGTCCCTCTCAAAAATACGGGCTTAGAATTAGGTTAAAAGATAATGCGAGGGTATTATCTTGGAAGCGGGTGAGCCAAGGGTCAAGGTAAATTTACATCGATACAATGTTCGATGTGTTTAATACGCAGTTACATTTGTTACGATTACAATGGCCGAAAAAAAGTATTTTGTTGAACTTTGTTTGGGCCTTGGATAAATGGACTGTTGTTAGCTAATTTTTCGGAATTTCTGCAATACACAGCGTAATACGACGATGTCTAATCGGACAGTGCGGATGTCTGATTCGATCCGGAAAATTAAAAAGTTTCTATGTTTATAACGTTCTGGTCTAGAGCGATGAATGGAGCTGTTTCATTTGTTATGCACTTCAAAACGAAGTTTCGTTATATTCGCAATCAGTTGCATGTACTACTGGGAATCATCTGTCGCATGCACTATTGGGAGTTATATTTCCTGTAGTTCACAACCAAAATCAACACAACAAGAATCACTTACGAATTGTGAGTACTGTTGGGTGTCGTCGGCGGCGTTGGCCTTTTGTGCTCCTCCTTCAAAGGACTAATGTTCATCTTAGACGAGAGTTTCCTGAGCACGTCCTCCATGGACCGCTTGAGTGTGTGCGAGCTGTTGTTGTTGAGCAAACTATGGTTGTTGTTGTTGTAAATAGTAGTCTTCATGTCCCCAGTCGGTGAGCTGCACTCCGAAGAGTTGCGCCTCCTGTTCTCAGCTTCCTCCCTCAGTTGTTCGTTCGTCAGCGGAACAGCGATATTTCCACCCACCAACACGTTATTCCCTTGCTCCTGGCAAACCACCCTCTGCTTCTTCATAGGCGGCGACCGGTCCTCCTCAATTCCGTCATCCACTTCGCTCCCGGAAACGGAAGGCGAAGAGGACTCGGACAACTTATAGAAAGCAGGGGTGTTATTCAGCATAGCAGGGGCGTCTTCCTCCCCCAAATCGCTCAAGTTGTTGCTGCTGGTTTCGTCCAAGTCCGTCAACCCACCACCGTCGCTCCCACCCCCAACTATAGTCGGAGGAAGTGGTGCTACCTCTTCGATTATCGTCCCGCCATCTTGCAGCTTAGTCGGTGGCGACTTCCGTTTAGAGGACATAGTTCTGCAACGAAGAAGTTAATTTTACTCCTCTTCGCATCCCAATCGACTTCATTCCGTCGTTCGATCTTGGCCTCACACCATCATGAGTCCAAGACACCGACCGAATCAACGTTCATTATCAGTCACTCGAAAAAAAAAACTAGTCCTAGCGTTTACGATGCAAATGAGCTTACAACTCAAACAGATCAATGGCAGCGACGAACAACGGAAACACATTAGCCTAATTAAAGAGGTCCCGGAGAAATTTCAGGCCGAGCCACGCTGCACCGCGTCTTGCCCGAAGAAGGACGAGTTTAGGAGCCGTCCGAGAGGTCATGCGCCAAAGCAATCGCTTCCAGGAGCGCTAATTAATCCGCCGGGCTAAATGGACGATCACTTCGAAGGTTCATCCAATTACCTCCAAGGAGTGAAAGTCCTAGCAGAAAGATGCGGTCCGGGTCAATTTCCTCGAGTAAATAAACGGGAGGATTGCAATATATTTGGGAGGCTGGCCTATTCCGCAAGGTGGATGGGAAATTTGCCATTCCGTCGCCCAATTGCCTCGCAGCAATTCCGTTTAGTTTCGGTGATTCCATCAAATCCAAATTCAAAGCCCAACAGTTAGAAAATTAGTCTTCCGTTTAATATTAATATTATTATTACTACTGCTATAACTATTCTCTTCATTATTATCAGTTATTATTAGAAACAAACGAAGTTTTTCGTCGCTCAAAGTGAGCGCCACGAAGTAAGGTTTTGTACTTTCGAATATTTTAATTATTGTAAACAACCTTCCATACCAAATCAAGCGGTGAATTATACAGTTACCTAGGGTGATGTTCTTGCAAACACTCAATTTTCATTATGTGATGTCCGGAAAACCAGAAATTCTTTATCGTGCAATTCTTAAACAGAAACGTTGAAGAAAGTCGATTATGAAATTTCACCAAGAAATAATCTAAACCACCCTCCGTCGGAGTTTCGAATCTGAGACAATGTAAAAACTGATGGAAAAGCGCGTGCACTTGGCCAGAAGTATCCAATTACACTAACATTCAGCATCCAACAATCGCGAGTTGATGGGTCATGGATTTTCTTGTTATCAAAAACAATTATAAACTAAATTCACTTATCAGTTTCGAGCGTTCGTTTTTCTTGCACACACAGCATATGCCTGGAATGACCGCATTTCTGGCATGCTTTTCTTTACTCTTTTCATCATCTTTTTATACTCTTTGCACTTTTCTTGCTCTTTATAATCTTGAAGAGTTTTCTCGCCATCCCACTCTCAGTAGAATTTTCTGTTGATTTGTGCATAGTGAGTTTGAATCTCTCCGGACCCTATGCAGTTCCCTTGATACTCCAATACGCAATTGACCGGCGAAATTCATTGCGACTGAATTGTCCACTCGAGGCGAATTGCACAATCGAAACTATCACAAATTCCAGCGTCCGCTGGAATTTGAGGAGCGGAAGGCGCCTCGCTCGCCTGTAAAACTTTCATAAGCCGATCGATAAATCTTCCGGTCAAAATCAATGCGGGGAAAATATCATTTTAAGCGCTCTCTTTCAAGAATTTCATCGGTAAAACTGACCGCGCTGCGACTCCAGTCCCGGCGACCGATCAAATTCAAAAAATGCCAGATTTATGGCTTTGGTTTTGTCTGACAAGCGCGGCGTTTCGAAATTTGAAGGGCTATTAATCTATAATTCGAGTTCACTGCACATCTCGATTATCCATGAATACTTTTAACTCTGCATTTTTAATCTGAATGACCCTCTTGGAACTTCCACATTAATGTTGCGCTTATTATGTGTTAGTCCAGCATTTCAAGAGTGTCGATGCATCTATTGAAAGTTTTTAATTTTATTGTGCTATACCGCACGAAGATAGAACAATATACATAATCTTTCAAAATTTCGTTTTCAAGAGTATAATAAGTGCTCATTTTCAGGTTGTTCCAAAACCATATTCAGCAAGTGACTATAGGAGAATCATTTCGGATGTTATTTTGCCGTTCCGCAAAACTTTCAATAAATGCGTCGGCACCCCTTCTGAAATGCTAAACGATCACATAAGAAACGCAACATTAAATTATAATATACGGTCCAGTTGTTTGGGCAAATTGTCGACGGGAAGCAGTAATACATTTAATTTACGTTCGGATCTGCGTTAAAAATTCCCAACGGAATATTTTAATGGCCCGGCCGGCGTGCAGTGCACCTTCCGCCAGTTATTTATAAAAGTTCACATTTAAAACGTCCGAAGAGAGACGAGGGAATGGGAAAAGGGACGGGGTTGGATTGAGGAGGGAAAAAGAACATTGTCGAAGACTCTAAACAAAAATTGTGCTGAGGAGGAGATTGGGTACTTATAGAGGATTCGTTGGAAAGGGGGGGGGGTTGCGCGGGGGAGGAATTCGGAGGAGACCCGCGTCTTGTTGCGAGGGAATTAATTAAAAAGAAAACGTCGCCCCTCTTCCACCTTAATACTTAATTATAATAAAAAGGAGAGGAAAAAATGGACCGGGCGGCCCCCGGACTCCGGGAATATTTCGCATTGTAAATTTTTAAGAGCATTTTTATTCTCAGTGAATAATGCAGGAGCCCTCGGCGCGCATCAAAAGGAGGCGCGGGCCTTATAAAGGACCGTAATGTGTTTTACGTTCCTGCAGGACTTTAATGATGCGTTTTAAGGAGGAGAGAAAAATTTTACGAGTTCTGTGTGGAAAATGCTCGTCTGTTCGGTATTGATTGGGGGGCTGCTGCAGCGAGGGCGGGCGCGACGGGGCAACAAATCTAATTTCGCAAATAAATATTCTCCTTTTACTTCATTATGTTGTTTTCAGGTCGTAGGCACGGCTTTCGCCTCTCCTGAGGAGAATTGAGCATTTTGAGTTCGCAGGGATTGAGTTGAAGGTGACAAAATTGGACCTCGCTTGCGAGTCTACCTTATTTTTCCGAAATTTTCCAAACATTTTTACAAAATTTTCAGAACATTTTTACGAAATTTGTTCAGAAAAACCATTCAAAACAAAGTTTTATTATACTCTTCAAAACAAAGGATTAGAAGAGTATGTTGTCTGTCCCAGAATAATTATGAAGACCATTCCTTTATGAATCTATTCTCCTCCTTCTGGCACATACGCATTTACCGGCGACGTCTTCTCCTTTTGCGCTTTCCTTCCGTTTGGTTTTATTCCCTCGGCCCCCGCACCGGACGCCATTTTCCCGACAATAAATGGGATCCGAGGAAACTTTAATAACTAGAATGCCGCTGGGCCGCGCTGCGTCTGTCACTCCTTATGAACACCATTAATATATCCATATGACTATTTGGCAAGCTAAGTGATACACGCATGTGCTTCCTCCTCCGAGGACAGCTTATATTAATACCGACGCTTTGTTTTATCCTTTGCTTTTGTCTCTGCACTAACAACTGCTCCGGACTCGCCACACCTGACAGTTGTTTGTTAGTGCGGCTCTTGGCTGTATCCAGCTTGGTTGTTTTCTCGCTGAGCATCTGGACGAGGTTTTTCCGGTCGGGAAAGTCCCTAGTCACGGTGCAATGGTGTCATCTTACTATTGGGAGGAACTAGTGTTGCATCTGCTCTTTTGGTGACTCTCTGACTCTACCTTGAAAATTTATCTGGGGAGCTTTGATACACCCTGTATATTAATTTTCCTCTGATTTACTTCTAACCTAGTTTATTCTTACATCTACTCTAGTTCAATTCTAGATCGAATTTAAATCATTGATTTTGGACCACTTTTCCCTATTATTCCAACACCCTCAGAATTCACACACTCGAATAATGTTTTGTCTTCCTGCCAGAATTGGCTAAATTGAGTTTCCCATCTAATCTATTCTTATGTCCCTATTTCCTACGTTGTTAGGTCAACAGGCACATGCTCAAGGAAATCCCACCTTGTCCCTCGATCCGCACGTCGATGCCTCGCCCTACCCGCACCGCGCGATGCGGCGGCACTTCTCAATTACCCCAGCCCAGTTAGTTGAGATTTCAAGTGGAGAGTCGAATTCCTGCCGTCCATCCGTGGCGCAATGAGCGCGCCAAAGCGGGAGTCATCAACCGCAGGCCGCATAAATAATAAACAGCGTGGCTACTTCTACGGTCAAAAGCAACTAAATTTCGAATTCCAGCGTTGCAGGCCGCGAAGATTGCTCCTCCCGAGCGCGGGCAGACTAATGACGTAACGTGCCCCCGTGCTAGGAGACCGAACGTATCCTCTAACGACCATTCCGGATCCGGACAAAAAGGCGCATAAAATGAAGCGAATGGTCCGCTCCGGCTCCTTATTTAGCCCCGGTTAATACGGATTACGGATTGCGGTTCGCGGGAGAACTGTATTTACGTAACGGGGGGGAATAAATCTCGGACGACGGACCGGCGGACGTACCTCATACGAGCGCGATATTTTGTCATTCTTCGAGGCTGGACGGAGCTGGAAATGACCATATATGACGGGTCCGGTGCGCTCTTTGATCGATTGGCAAGAATGAGAATGCGGCGCGCTTTATTCGTGTGCACGTAATTGGAGGCCGTGCTCGTTTTTATTCATTAGGAGGACATTACTCGCGGCTTGTTGTGTTATTGGCCGCTTGTTTGTTGTTTGTCGATTTCTCCTCTAATTGAAGTACGGAACTTGCATGCACAGGTGTAGTGCATAGAAGCAGTCGGCCTGTTTGAGCTAGGTACACACCAGGCAAACGAGCGTCAACCAATGGGGGTTAGATCGACATACTTACTCGTCAAATTCACTGGTTTGTTGGCGTTCGTTTGCCTTGGTTTGCCAAGTGTGTACCCAGCTTTAACGGTTTCGTTTAGAACGCGATTTTGTTTTTTTTTTAAATATATTTCGAAAAGTACATATTCAACTTATTTTTCTACATAATCGGGTTTTTTCCAATATATTTTTTATATATGTACTTTTTGAAATATACTTTGGAAACAACCGACTCTTATTAATTAAAAAATGAGACTTACTTTCGAGACGACACTCGTACTCCATATTCAGTTTCAACTGAATCGAAAAACTCATACTGATAATTCATAGCACATCCCCCACACCCGAAATGTGTTACCAATATTTCCTTTACTCATTCAGCGCTTCGTAAATTCAGTCGGACGAGGGTTCAGGTCGAAAATAGACGCCGGACTCCGACCGAATCCACCAACTTCCTTGCGGAACAAGTGACTCTGATGACATGTATTGTAACAGTCATTATGTAAACGTTTCCAGGCTTTATTATGTCTGAAATTCGCCTAGGGGAGAGCACGAGGGATGCTAAATGGGACATGTGTATCGACCCCTCCGTTACAATAGGCGGACTTTTCTGTTCCGCTCTTATTATGGGTCTGCACAGGAAGAGCCGCTGTATTAGCGATTAGGTCATTACTGTTCGTGACGTCTATGGGTCCGGACGTGGCCGAATTCATTCCGGCCTCTTCCCTACTCTTTTCATTCTGATTGATTGATATGTTACGGGAGAGGACTCAATAACGTTGTCTTACTTCTTCACAATCAGTCGCGTCGTTCTCAATAATCCTGGACGCGTATTCATAATTATAACCAAGCACAAGATCCTTGTTTTCTTGACTTGACTTGACAACATGTATTTTCCTAGCATTCTTCGAAGTGGTTAGAAACTCTTATATTAATTTTACACCCTTGGAGTATTATGGAATAAACTCAATAATTAGTTGGTCCTACTACTAACAAAAAGAAGTCTCATAAACGATTAGTACCACTAGAGATAACAAATCCAAGCGAACAAATTTGCACCAGCGAATAATTAAAAGTAAATAACCCAAATGAGAAATAGTGAATGTAGGAAAGCGCGTTTGTCGGAAATATCTTATTTCCACCGACGAAGGCCTTTTTAACATCAGGAATTGATTCGTTATGCAATTGGACTGCAACGCCGCACCATCCTAAACCGTAATCACAAGGAGCTAATCGAGGTAACGTCTTCGATTAAATATGAGCCCGCTCACTCAAAGCCAGATAAATCCGGAGATTATTTTCCAATTATAATAAAGAAGCGCGGTCCATCGCGTTATGAAAGTGCCTTTCAGGTAACGTCTAGTAAGAGGTCTTACCGAACGCGACTGCACGTCCGTTTTACTTTATCAGGGTCCAGTTCGCCGGTGCACGCACGTTGAGCAGGTGAATCTATGCAACGTTTGCGGATTTAGTGAACGGTAAAAGCAACATCTCGCCGACAATAAATAATTATTAATTGTGATTTTGAGGTCTCTTCCGCGTTGCGCCATCCAGCACTTATGGTCTCCTTAATATGGTTGTATAACAATAATTCCACGTCTGCGACTATGGGGTTATTAACATAATTCCGAGAGCCGGTATGGATCTCGTTGCTGACTGCTGTTAGAGGTGCATTACTTAGAATGCTAACGCGACTTTAGTAGATTGATTATGGAGATTGGAACCACCATAAAATTGAAGGAAATTTACACCAGTCTATTTTATTCCTACTTAAATCAAGGTTAACTATATTTAAACCTATTTCAACCAGATTTAAACCAAGTTCAACTTGATTTAAACCAACTTAAACTAGACTTTAAAAATTATTTAAAAAAATTAATGAAATCACACCCTGGCGATATTGAAGGATGCAAGAATTACTGGGCGAATTGCTCTATTCTACGAGTACTGAGTAATAAAAATAAAACGAAAAAATGAGAAAAAATTATCTCGGAGACCCAAACCGTTCTCCACAAAAGCATTAAGCAGACAGCTAACATGGAAGAAGGACCAAAAAGTCGTCACACCGCAGCGACGGTCGAGATGGAAACCTCAAAAGCCCCATTATCATCCGAACTGGCATCTTCATTTAAATAATCGCTTCAATATTTCTAATCCTACTTTGATTAATTTAGACAAGATCCGCCTCTTTGATCGTCGTCGGCCTGGCCTAGGAAACCTGAATCTTCTTCTAATAGACCTTTCCTTCTTAACCCTCCCATCCAGCTATATGATGGTAACAAGACAATTCCACTGCTTTCGTCAACTTCAAAGCGGCGCGTCTTCACTTAAATCTACAATATTATCTTTACCCGCCAATGGATCTAATTAGTGGGATAATTTTCCTGAAAATTTTTGTTTAACATAACCCGTCGTTTCATTATAATCTTCAAACCCAAGTTTTGTTAAACCTACTTTTGAAAACGAATTTTTAAAAAGAGTAGATATATTGTTGTTTTTGAATTTGGCGAGAGGTTATTGATTCCCTCTACTCTACACGTACGTGGAAAAAGGGAAAAAAGACGAAAACGGGGGGAGGTTCGCCAGTGGCGTGCGCTTAGCGTCGAGCCCGGAGCAAAAAGGCCACAAAGAACTGGAAAATAAACACCAGCATCCGACAGTAAACAGTCGCGTCTCTGATCAAACATAATGGCAAACGTAGACAATCCGAAAACGATTCGACCCCTTTTGTAGGTAGGGCGCATCCCCTGCGCATTCGTTTAATCCTAGCTTTGCATTCTGGTCATCTAAATCTCGTTCGGCGACTACTACTGTCGTTTCAGCGATTTATCAATGCCTGGTTTCCATCACAATAATTCGATTTGCTGCTTTCAATTCGCCCTTTGTGCTTAATTTTTTTGTGCGAACAAGCACACATGTATTTTCTATTTCATACAAATATGTCATAAATACATATTACTATTATAAATACATAATATAAATAAATTAAATTCACCATCAATTCAAAGCGATTGGTTCAGCCTCCTTTCGGAGGACGTGAACCTATCCAGGGCCAGTCGTAGCAACCGTTGCAGGCGAAATGCGGCCAAAAAAGCGGCACGCCATCGAGTTCCGATCTGGGAGTGATCGCCGCTTTCGCTCTAGTTTTCGTGCCGAAATCATTAAGTTAGTTATCGGATATTTTCGTCCCAATCTTTAGCCCTCTTTTAATGAAAAGAAAAGTAAACAAACGCGACATAACCGCGCGCGCTGTAGAACTTAGGCGACAAACTATCCCGATCACAAGTTAATACTCAAATGAAATTTCACGTGTGTAAATTCAAGAAAAACCATACCTAAGTACAACCATGAATTGAGTACATAAATACTTTCGGCCAACTATAGCGAAACATTGCAACATAAAATTACCATATCCATATCAAAGCATAATTTACGTCCGCTCCGCACGAAACCCACCGGCACATAAATTTCGCATTTATTACGCGAAAAAAAAATAAAAAAAAATAACTTAATCCCGATACGGTTTATTGTGCGATATTTTCACTCGATAAATTCGGCTCCCGCTAATCCGACGCCCACTCGATTGGAAAAGCGAAAATTGCGTACCACACGAAAACATCGCAGGGCATCTTTTGCATAATGCTCATCCGATAATTTAATTAATGACGCGACGAGTTAATTGCGTCCGTAATGTGTACACTCTTGGCCCACATAAAGTGTAACATTACGACCTCGCCGAGTGGTTGAAAAAAAATCGCTGTCGGTGTTTTATTGCGAATGTAAAAAAAAGATAATTATGCGAGCGATACGCGCGTACGGGGACATTAAAATGAGACGGTTTTTTTCGGGAACCGTTTCGTAAACAAAGTGTTATCATCGCGGTCCTGCGCGGATATTCGGGCCAAGTCTGATAAAATACGGGCCATTGTGAGCCGTAACAGGAGAAGTCGCGCGTAACTGTACGCGTTATGTATTCGAAAATAAGAATGGGATTCCGAAACGCGGCTATATTTAAGTGTTACGAAAAGGACTGTATTTTGGGTTCTTCCGAGAGTTTCGTGCGTTTTCCTCGGGGATATCTGTTTCAGGAACTGTAAACATGGGAAATATCTCACTTTGGCGGCGCGGCGATTCAATCACGTCAAAAATTAAAGTCGAATTTTATTCGCAACGATTGCCCGCAAAGGGCGTGCAACCTCATATAGGGAGGTGAGAGGGAGGTGAGAGTGAACGAGATGCATAATTGCTCTTCCTACAACAATGATAAATGAGGTTGCGCGCGCAATGCGTTCATGCGCTGCGTTTACCCGCTGCGATTAAACGCGTCTTGCAAACTGTAGCTTTAGGGCACTGCATTGAAAATATCAAGGCGTATTCGCGAATGAAGGGTGAGATAAATTGGGTTGACTAAATGATTCAATCCTCTGAATTAGGAAGGAAAGGGTTGGTGTGCAGGGGGCGCGAGGTGCATGGATCGGGGGGTACGAAATCGGGGGGCGCGCGGCCGGGGTTTGCGAAGTCAGGGGGCGCGAAATGCAAAATTCAACGGGAAACAAGGGAGGAATGCAAATAAGCGTGCCGCCCGAATTATATCCTATTAATTTGCGAGGAAGAGGTGCATTAAAGCGGCTTTAAATATTTACAGCCCCACGGCCCGGGGCCCTTGTTCCCCAAAAGCTTTATCGGTCATAATTACGCAATTAGCAGGTTGTTTTTAGAATCGGGTTTCAGGGGACAATTGTTATGTTAATCGAGAACGGAACCGGTTCGAAATTTTAAGGAGGTTGTTCACTTTGGGAGTATCTACGCTCTGGGAATCAGATGACTACTATGTTTCGTTTATGTAAATTAATTTTTTCTTTCGATTCCGCGCTAGTACGGCTGTGAATATTCGATTTTTTTTCCGTTTTGAAATGAAGGTGCACGCGAAATCGGATTGTGCAAATCTCAACGTCAGAAAGATTTAGTCTTCGTTAGAAATTAGAGTTTGGTTCTCGCATGACCATCAAAATTTCTCATTTGATTTTTATTGGACCTGCCATGTAATATTTTTAAATTTAATTTTTACGAGCGTAATAGATTTTTTTCTACCGAGATCAGACAGCTGTTTGGTGGAGTTTCAATAATAAATTGATGGGTTGTCGTAGTTTTAATGGAGGTTTAAAAATTAAAACGGTCATTTCAAAATCAAAACGGCAATAATTTTTGCTCTCGACAAGCATCCACGAATTTTATCGATTTGTTTTCTAACTTTCCTTGCATAAGACGTCAAAGCTCCTGCCATCAGGTTGCGCTCCTATAAATAGAAATGATCAGGGAAACGTCACTCCCATTGTGGCTCGCATTATGCTTCTCTGGATCTTTGGGTTACTCAGGATGAGCGGAATTAACAAGGACCGGGCGACAGGATGTTGCGAATGCTTCAGGTCCATCAAAATACCCGCTATCCCCCTCGTTGGCCTAATGGCGAACAGATGTGGACTTTTTGTTTAAAAATCCCGAAACCTAATGGAGTTTTTCGAACGCTCCTCCGTAACCATTGTGCAAAACCATATGTGCCGGGTATCAGTTTACATTATCGGTTTTTTCACGTGCGTCTCATAAGAATCTATGCAGATATCCGCTGTGAATTATTCATCAGGTTTGATGGGTTTGTTTGTCGGAAATTCTTGAGTGTCTTTAATTTTTCCGAGGAGCAATAAATAATTCCAGGAATGAATAAAATCTTGAGGGCACATTAATTATTAGGATATCCAATTAAAGATTTGAAATAACAAAATACTCTTTTAAAACTTCATTTTGATAAGTATAAAAAGACGATGTTTCGTGTGGTTGGTTTTATGTTAGGTTAGGTATTAATTTTTATTTGTTTTTACACAATAATTTGGTATGGTATGTTATGCACGTTTTGTGCGGGAATGCCTATTCCTCATAATAAAATTTATTCCCCCAAGTATCGAAGCGCAAAGTTGAGACAATCGCCAAAACAACCCCCGAGCATTGATTTAAAGCCATCCCCGGTAACTTTTTTGTGGAGAGGAAGCAGAGCATTCTCCCGGAATGACAAGGAATTGATCTTGAGGCTTCGCACGGCCTGACGATGATGATGTATGGCTCCCCACAGTCCGTAAACAACCATCATGTGTGTTATTCTGAGGAAGCGCACATCCGCTATTTGGTGAAATATCGCCTTGTCTTCGGCGAACAATTCTAAACAAGCCGCGCATTTGTCCCCCTAACAGTCCGCCAGTTCCTGGCCCCTCTTGAGGGTCGATGGTGCGTTAGTAAAACATTTCAGGAAATCGGGCGATTTGGGGGAGGAAAATGTACGATTCCAATTCGCTCCCTAGTATCAATTCATTGAGTTGACACTAGGTATAGTAATAACAAATAACAAATATAAATATGAAGAGTATAATAATAATAAATATAATAATAAACTCCTCGTGGGCATAATTCGAATAGTTTAAGCATGACTTGTAGGTACTTACATAACATTAAATTATAATTATCGTATATGATAATTGATTTTAATTACTTATGTGACGATCAAAATTTTATAAGGGTTTTGAAAATGGGAGTTCATAAACTGCAGACTTCGTTTTGAAAAGAGCAACAAAGAGCAGCAAAGTTTATAAATTATCATTGTAAACTGCCAAACGCGAAGTTCGAATCCATCCGCAACAGTAGAAACGTAGTTTAATGAAGTCATTCAACACTGCGAACAATCAATAATAATGGAAGCGTTAGCGTGGGTGGTGCATACATTACAACTTGCTGATTACACTTGGGAATGTTTTAGTGTGGGCGTAACACTGGAAGTGCCTGCGATGTTCTTTACGACTCGAGCAGTCTGAATGTTCTTTATTATTCGAGCAGTTTGAAATAATCCTGCCGAGTGGAGAATAGGAATGCATTACTTTTTCCCTTGTATTTGAAACACTACGGAAAATTCAGAAATCGTAATAACGAAAGTATACTCACTTAATGTATGGTGGAGGCGCCGGGGAATTAAATCGCGCCGTGAGTGTTTCCACAACTCGAGTCAACTATTGAATTTAAAAACTGAGAAACCAGTTGAACATACGTTTTTCTCCGAGGAATGGTATGCATATGGAGGAAACGTGTTAGCCATACAACCATAAACGTTGGTGTCCATTTCCGGAATAATTATTGGCGCCATTCGCTCGATCCGTTCAATTACTCACTTCAACCTGTTGAAATTACAGTTACCAACGAGCCACCTCAAGAAACGATACTAATCACCTGTTAGTTTTCTAATCATTTGCTTCAGGACCAATCATTAGAACGCTATTAAATATTTTGTTATTTTCATCAACTTAATTGTTCTTCCTTGAATTTTTTTATCAATTCATAACTTCTTTTCTTTCCGTTTTATTTGATTTCTTCCCACTCACATAACATTGAATTTAATGTTTGCTTTAATTCCACTGTAATGAGCGACCACATTTGCGTGATTGAGTTTTATGTATTTTATTTGTTTTGTGTTTGTGTAAGTGCGTAGGTACATTTTGTGTGTAGGTTAGGATAGGCAATCATAGGTTAGGTTAGGTTGTTTTAAGTTAGACTAGGTGAAGTTAGGTTAGGTACGTTTTGCGTACGTACGATTCAACGTACCCTACATCCATTGTGTTCATGCTTCATCCCGGTGCGAAAATTTCCCGCGGGAAAAATTCCTCCACCGCGAGCCCCCCAAACAGAAACAATAACCAATCAAGCATCGGCTTTCGTAATCCGCCAGCCAACAATGAAATAATTATTCCATATGGCTCCCCATGAAGGTCTCCCGTCCGCTCAGTGCCCGAAAGTCGTTACGGATAAGAGGAAAAACGCGCGACCGCCTCACAAACAATGAATCATGAAAACGGCCATTCCTAATCGTTTATGGAGATCTAAATAATAAATCCGTCGCCGGCCGAACACAATGACCACATGTCGCTCGATGCGTCCAAATGAGATCATCGTTCCGTTTTTGGAAAAAAATATGGGCGTCCATCTTCCACTGTGGATCATAATAAAAGTCATTCAGCTCGAGGCTGCTCAATCGGTTCGGAAATCAGGCGCCGCTTTCGGATCAAAAGATGCGTAAGTAGTACAATTTCCTGTTCAGTGCGACAGTGCTCGTTCTGTTGCGGGATGCTCGGACGAACAAATAAACCGGGTGTTGTGTGGAAAAACAAAGCGCCGCTTTGTAATTGGAGAACCATTGTGCGGACTGAGGGCGTATTACGGGAGCTTTTACGGTTTTTGTGCTAGTTTGCTTTCGAATTTGTCGCTTTTGCGGGCTCATTGGATCAATTGGGATGCCTGATTCAATTCGGCATCCCCATTGCTTTTGGAGTCTCTTTGAATGGATTTTCAGTGGATTCTAATAGGGAACAGTTTTTTTTAATAGTGTTGATTGTCTATCCGTCCTACTTCGAAATTCTCCCAAATGTAAATTATTGAAAAAGTTGGCTCTTTAAAACTTTGTTTTCCACAGTGTAATAATACTAATACACACCGTTGCAATGGTGCATTTTTTTCACATCTGCAAGGTTCACTATTTATTAGTACCTACTAGGCACCATGCTGAGACAATAGGTAGTAGCAAAGTAGAATTGGGAAAAATAAGACATAAATTCCAGGGACTACTCCACATATTCCAAATCAGAAAAGCATAGGAGGTTTTAAAATGATTTAAAACTTAACTAAGAGGCGAAACAATGCAATGCTGAAAAATCATGGATGAAGGGGTTGAGTGCCCAGAGAGTTAGATATGAGAATTGAGAGGTTAAAAAAAGCGTTCCCTAAAGCTAACGTGGCGACTAGGAGTGCAACTCTATAATGCCCGAAAGACAACAAACCTTTTGGCTATTTCCGTCCAGAGTGTTAAGTGAATGAAAATCAATCAAACATTCTCGTAAATCAGCAGCGAGCAAAACAATAATAGATAAAAGTGCACCGTTCGCTAAACAGTGAGACTCGAAGATCGACCGGTCTTGCGCGGGTGCATAAATTGTTTTAAAGTCGGCCGCCTGCAATAATAAATAGTAACAGAAAACAGTGCGGGAATCATTTTTGTGCTCGCGTGTGGAATAATAAGAGAGCAATCTTTGTTCTGCGAAGTTCGGGACATCTGTTTTCAGTCAAGATTAGCAGCCACTCTCCTCCTCTAATGGCTCTTGTTCTGCTCTCTCAGGACCATGTGGTGGTGTTGGTCCTGCGGCCAACGTTTCTGACCGTTCGTACGTTGCCTTCGTTTGCTGTGTGGACGCAGGAATGGATGTTTATGCATACCGTACAACGTATGTGTGCGTTCGTGTGGTTGCGGTGTTTATATAGATTTGATAGACTGGTTACGAATGTGATTGTGCTCGAGGCATGGAAGTGCATTTGTGCTGCCAAATTGCATACAGTATTTCAAAACTTCGTTTTGAAAAGCATAATACTTCATGTTTATTCCAACACAATAATTGTTAGTTTTTGTAAAAAGGGCATAATTTTTTGGCAGGAAATTGTCACAAGTTGAAAAGTTATGGAAGCAGCTACTGATTTGTGAATGCAGTTCCAGAGTTACATCATTTATAGAGAATAAGTGGGACGAATGTTTTAAAATTCCACATGTGTTAGCTGAATCCCGAATCCCCAGCATCCCTAAGGACATAGCTCTCATTGTTTCCCACACACGTATCAAGTTGCACCACTGACCCGGCTTCCCATAAATCAGGTTGAAGTGGTTCGCCGAACGGCGAAGTCCCCCATTTCGAGACCTAACGGCGCACAAGGCACCCCTTGTGCGCGCCCTGGATTCCTTCCACTTTTGTGTGTGGATTAGGGGGTGCATTTCTTATGCGATAGCAGGAAACCGTGGGGTCAGGGGAAACGGCGTTTGGCGTAGGTTAGTTCTGTGTATGTCGAAAGGCGAACATGTGGTTTCGGGGCAGCGCTCGTTTCGGCCTACCTCAAGAGCCAGACTTTGGAGATGTGCATTTTGGATGCTGGCCATTAGTTGCCGGATGGGATGGATCCTAAATTGAATTGTGACGCCAGAGAGGCTGCCACTCGCCAAATCATTACACTTTACAACACGAAGTTTTAAAAGGGTATATTGCTTTATACTCTTGGAAACTACGCATAAAACAGTATATTATTAAGTTTCATATTTTTCCTCCTATCATATTATATTCCACAGACCCGTTATATTAATAACAATGGAGTTGTTTATTGGGGGAAACTCTCTTTCAATTCCTAAATAAATGAATAAAATAGAAATAAATAAAATACTTTTTAACTTCGTTTTGAAGAGTATAATAATGGGTTCTATGGTAAAAATGAAGGGAATAACGGTTAGAAATTACTTTTGTCTAATGATTGAATGAATTGAAAAGTTAGTGTTGAAGTAGTGGTGAGACCACAAAGGTAACCCACGTATGCTCACATCACGCGATAATGTAAGAAGGGTTGCGGTCCCACCTGAAGTTCTCCAGTCATAGACATAGCAACGCATTACCCATCATGCAATTCCTGGCGATTTCTAGGTTAGGTACATCCGTATGACACGCCACATATTGACGTAAGTAATCGATTACTATTTTTAATCTGCAAATATCGGTTCGAAATTAATCCATCCGAGTTAGGGGACCGTAAAATTCGGAAATATACACCAACACGCTCTATCGGGACGCGTTATTTAAGGGAGAAAGTCGTAATGAGGTGATGATCTGCGCCGTTTAATATTAGCATAGCGTGTCCCAACTAACATACGGGTACGGCCATTTTTACAATTCAAATCTCGTCGTTGGGAATTGCCTCCGTTGCGTATAATAGTCAAGAAGAGTCAATTTTAATGGTGAACTTAACGCACGCTAAATCGGGCATTCGGTCCATTAACGCTGCTGCCTGGCTCAGCATAACTGATCGAGCCAATTGCCCTTGGACATTATCTCCATTACCACAATTACAATTGCAATATTAAATTATCGCCTCGTAAAAAATTGCTATTGATTGCAAATACAATATGCTTACGCATATCCAGTATCTATTACATTATGTTTTTGCTCAAGGTTTGTTTGTATTGTTTATTCCCGAGAGCGTTAATCATTCGAATTGGTTCACCTCGGTCTTCTTTTTATCGTTAATTTCTCCGTATTGTCAGTACTTCCTTAACTTTACGTAAATTTGCTATATTTACTTTATATTATGATAACACCGCCCCTTGTCGTTGCAATTAACCCTTTGCACTCTATTGTCTCCTATACACTAACGTATGAGTGCTGGAGTGCAAAGGATTAATCCCTCCTAGCAAATGAGGGAGGTGTTCAATCCTGTAACTACAATGATCGTCAATAAGCGACCGCAATGCACAGCGTTACATTTTTCCAGTAGTTAAAGCGTCAGTCAGATCCAATAGCAGGAGAAAGATAATCGGTTGTGGCGAAGACCATATATGGTTCATACGTGGTTCCGGAGATAATTCCAAACTGTTTGTGGAATGATTGCGCTCAAAATTCCAAAAACTAATGTTTGCCCAATGATGGGCCGTCAATGGTGAAGTGACTGCTTTATCTTCTTCCGCATTGTTGTTTGCACGGCGGTGACACTCACTTTCTTTTTTTCGGAAAAAGTGCCAACCTGACGTCGGCGTTTCTGCACACAGGCCCTTCTTATCGCGCACGTTCCCAATAACCGGTGGATTTTTTGGCGATACGGAAATTTCGACAATGCCCTGGAATGTTTGATCGCGATTACGTTCGAATTTGCCCCCGTAAATATTTGCGTTCGGGCCTCGATAAAACATGTGCATGTTTGCTCGACCATTCGTCGGGTTTGCAGAAAGCTCCTCAAGTGTCCGGACCACAATGTTGGGATCGGGTAAACATGCACGTGCGGGATATCAGCGGAGTCGGGACAGTAGGCTCAATCGGTGTGTGGCCAATTTTTATTTATGGAGGGCATTATGGAAAATTTTTGTTCACTTGGATTTGGCAATTTTTGACTTGGATTTTTGGTGACTTAGTGCAAGAAATTGATTCTTTAATAGAGGTGCTGAAGTAAACTTCTGGATTTCTCATGATTAAGTGAAGAACTAAGGATAAGTCATCAGTGATCCAAGGGTTACAAGGGTTTTGTTCTTCATCACCATGGATTTTTTGGACTATGAACCAAGTGTCGTCAAGAAAAGAGAGTGCGACAAGGACTCGAGGACTTTCCCCTATATAACGATTGCCTACTGTCACGCTGTCCAAAAACAAGTTGGGGGTGCACAAGTACAAGTCAATCTTGGAACTTCCCCAATGTGGGGACTAACCACCATCACACTCTCCACACCCCGATTGGGCTCTACAACTTCAAGCGAAAATTTGGAGGTTCCCCAACGTGAGGCCCTAGCACTGTCACACTCCTAAAATTTTGATGGACTCTGCAACTTAAGACCCAAAACTGGTGCCTCTCAACGGGAGGGTCACCCAATGTCACACCATTGAAAATTCGATTGGGATCTAAAACTTCAAGCCGAAACTTGGGGGTTCCCCATGGTTTGAGAGGTTGTCACACTCTAAAACTCCGAGGACTGGCTACTGTCACACTTTAAAACTCTGAGGACTGGACACACTCTAAAACACCGGGTTCTGACTGCTGTCACACACTACAATTCCGAGGACTGACCACTGTAACACTCTAAAACTCCGAGGAGGACTGACCACTGTCACACTAACAATCCTATTGAACTCAACAACTTCAAGCCAAACTTATAGCTTCCTCAACCTAAGGGTTGTCCGCTGTCAGACACAAGATCCTGATTGATCTCTAGGACTCCAAGCAAAAATTGGAGCTTCCCCGATACGAGGACTGTCACCCTCTTAAAAATACTATTGGATTCTACAACTTTCGACCCTAATTTGGAGCTTCCCGCAACACAACGGCCGCCCACTGTAGCAACCCCTAAAAGTCTGACGTACTCACCGCAATTGTGCAAGGATTCTGAGGTCAACACATGGCGGTATCGCCTGGGAGCGGACCTCTTGTAGCTGAGCTGCGGTAGCCACTGTGCTGCCTGTCCACGACTGTCCGCACAAAACAAGGGAACAAACGAAATACTAAAATGCGCGCACCCCCTTCTGGACTCCTATGCGCAATCCCCGATAGCACCTATTGTTTACTCTGGTCTCATTGGCCCGCGGCGCCGGCGGCACACGGCGTCCCTTTCGGCGTCTCGCGACCCTTTTCCCGCCTGGAGGCCCTTCGCGAGTCGCCCTGCACCGACCCCTATTGTCCGGCCTAATCCCCGATTACACTCCGTTCAACACCGCTGAGGACCGTCTCCTCTCTGCCCAAGGATGCGTGTGCGTACTGTGCGTGCAGATGTGCGTCTGCTGCTCGCAGCATCCAGCAGCATCCGTCCCCACCAAGACGAGGATCGCGCCGCCCCTGGCCCTCCCCCAGCACCCACGTGTCTGCCACGCCTCCCGAGCGAATTGTTGGGAGCCCGAGCCTGGAGGTTCGCTTCCTAGAGCGCGAAAGTACAGTTTCGGATTCGCATTGTTGTCGCGAGGCGGAGCTTCTCCCGAGACTCCCACGGACCCAGAGCCAAGAACAATGACACAGGCTGTGCAGGTTACGTAACTTTTATGACCACTGTCCATCGGCCAATGCCGGCGGATTGTGAGTTGGAGAGCCGCCGTTGTGGTCTTGGAGGGCAGCACCTCCGCAACGTTGAGGCCTCGTCAGTGAATCGACTATATAGGTTGAGGAGCATTGATTAGCTGGGTTTCGGGATGAGACAATGTTGCCTGAAGGGATTATAGGCTGTTTGAAGGATTGCTGTCCTCAACTACGAGCATTTTCCTTCCATGATTTCGTCAGTAGGATAGCAACTACGAGCATTCGCCCATTTAAGCAAATCCGAGTGGTGGAGGAGGATATGTGCCTGGGTTAGGTGTTAATTTTCAGAATGGACCATACGGTGCATCCACCCTGCAAGCTAATATTGTTGACATATGTTCGTATCTTCTTCGCTTTACATTTATTCCCTTGCTTTCAACTCCTAACTCGCACACTGAAGCGCCAACCTCTTAGATCGCGTCCCGTAGCGCCTATCTTCCCACTTGTAGCTTGTAGCGCCCTCCTCCCAACTTGTACCCCGTAGCGTCCACCTCTCAATGCGTACCCTGTAGCACCCACCTTCCTACTGGCACCCCGTACGTCTCACCGCCTAACTCGTCCAACCGCCTAACTCGTCCAACCGCCTAACTCGTCCAACCGCCTAACTCGTCCAACCGCCTAACTCGTCCCACCGCCTAACTCGTCCCACGTCTTAACTTGCTCCCTGTAATTCCCACCTCCTAGCTCGCTCCACTGAGCCCCCACCTCCTAAACCGCTCTCCAAAACTCCCACATCGCACTTCCCTCATCTAATTTTGCTATTAGCACACCTATTCTAACATAACCTTGACCGTTTTCGACGCCTAGTCCCTCCTGCCCCTGTTCTAATTTTCTTGTTCGTCCAACATCTCCCAGCGCTACCCTTATGTTTTCTACTAAATAAAATCCAAAGTGGGCGATGAAAAATTGGGCGTTGTAGTCCAAAACTCAGTGCAATTAACCATGTAAAGGTAAGTTCCATTGTATTAGAAAGACATGGAGACAAGGAGTCAAGAGCTGACCGCTACATATGCAGCGCACACCCGCAGTGTTTATGTGGGGAAGGGGAACCTCTTCAAGGTCAAATTTTACCTTACTAAAGGTAATACACAGTAGTCAGCCCAAGATCAAGGTTCTTGCATTGCCAAGGCGCAAGACAAACACTTGGTCCATATATTTCCGGGTTGATCTCCCGCGTTATCTCGTTAGACCTCGTGGATCCCTAACATTGACATCAATTTATTGTCACTTCGATAACACTCCGATTACAAAGGTGGAATCAGGAAATAAGAGATACCGATAATCTATTGTGTGGATTAGATATCCTCTTGGGTGTGGAATCAACTGCATCCCGAGGACGATGCAAAGCCTCGTCCCGGGTTCCATTACCCCTATGACTTCTGATTGCTTGTACATACGATAACTTACTCGATGAAAAGCTATCGCAACCCGTCCCATCCCATGGAAAACTCGTACCTCGCGCATAATAGTAGTGTGAAGTACATGGGAAATCGTATTCCCCTATCTTCTAACCACACGGGGGGCGTGTACGTAGCCGCGAGGTTACAGAACCCACATTAAACGAGGAACCCGCAGCGGAACGTTTCCTAATGTATTCACAGGTCATCGTCGCCGCTTGAGGTATTCAATTTTCCAATTTAAAATCGGACGCAATGATTTATAATAATTAGAAAGACCGAGCCGAGCGAGCATCTCCAAACCGTTAAAAAGCGTGAGGACGCAAGACCAATTGGTCCGATGAAAGCGAGTGTTTCCATTCTCACGTCTATAAAATATTAATTTACAGCGTCCCCGCAATAACCCCAAGTTGTCATGGAAAACTCCTTCGCAATTCCGTGCTTTTTACATCACGTTTTAATGAGGGATGTCCTCATCCGACCGCCAGGACCACCAGGTATTGAGATTACCACTGGGTCTTCTTAACCCAGCGATATATCGCATTGAGGTTTTTCCTGAAAAACGCTTCTTCCAACCACACGGGGGCGTGTGCGTTGACTCTTCCTACTGAGTGATGATAATCGATTTCAGGCGAATTGTCAGCAATTACAAGCACTTCGATGGAGACCCATCTCGCGCCATGATTTCAGCGCAATTTGTCCGCGGTCGCAAGCCACCGTGACGCTTGAAAAACACAAAATGCAAATTATCCCCGGCGACAATTCGGTTTAAAGTCGAAGGACACCGCGAATTAATTACCTCCCAATTACCCGCGAGTCTCGTTCTACTAAAACGCGCCCGTTAGGCGCATTATTTGCCAACAACCACCGTCCCAGTGCAAACAAAGTGCCGCAGCACCAAAACATGATGCAGCTACTTTTTTCCGCGAACTGGTCTCTTTCTCGTTCTAGATTGATCTAATCTGGAACCAGAAAGAATATTCTAATAAACATGGACAAAGAAACGATTAGACGTAATTGATGCCGGTTATTCTTGATTACTGGCGATCGGGGAATCGTTAGCTGGCTGCATCACGATCCAGACGTTCGGTAGTCGCCAGCGGTGTTTGGGAGTCGCCTCTACTCGGCGTCTGTCTACCACGGACTTCTGCCTTTAGACGTGCATTTAATTTGCACTAGCTAACAAAATCGATGCGTATCGGAACTAATTAAAACTCCTTAGGATTTGGGTCAATATCATCATAACGGTCACCTCGAGAGGAAGAGGCTGAATTGAACCAGCAAGTCTAGACAACAGTTGTATAGGGATCAGTTAGGTACTAACGCCCCAAAGTCTAGACTCTAGATTAACACTGCTCTAGACGGACAGTTAGGTTGTGCGTTGCAGCCCTAACGGCCCGTTTAGTCTAGACGTGGTTTTTGAAACGGTAACTCGAATTTGCGGACTTCTAGTTCCGGTATAGATTTGCATCCTAATCGCGTGTTATGTGCTCTTATGGATGGGGAATTACTTTCTTCATAGTGTTCTTTCGCATGTTGTGTGCTATCACGGATGGGGACTTACTTTATTTTTAGGTTTTGGTTTAGTTTGGCCGGTACACGCGGTCACTGCACGAATGCGCCCCGTACATAAACACTGTCCATACTCATGATTCATGATAGTAAATTCCAAGTGGATTCGTTTTGAGTGGATGTACTTGAGGGGTGTGAGTGGACGAGAATTCAAATTCTCCCCCTAATTGCTCGAAACTTTACGCGGATATCCTCCGCTCGCCTTTTGCGCAGGCACAAATCAGGCGAGGCCGGGCATTAGGGACGACGTCCTCATTATTAAAAACACATTAAAACAATTTAGGGCTAATCCGGCTCATGCGATTTCAAAGGACCCTCATTATGGGGTTAACCGCGTTATCCTTCTGTTGCTCAACAAGCGACGGCGAG
The DNA here is from genome assembly GCA_033557855.1 of Hydrochus callosus. NCBI lineage: Eukaryota > Metazoa > Arthropoda > Insecta > Coleoptera > Hydrochidae > Hydrochus > Hydrochus callosus. The sequence goes on along the minus strand of JAUIMY010000075.1, from coordinate 30,542 downwards.
GGAAAGGGGTGGCTGTTGGGGTTGCAATGTCTCGGCTCTAGGGGGGTGGATTACACGAGACTTCATTTGGGGAGGAAGGGGCATCCACAGTCGAATTGAGTTGCAAATGCTGCTACAAAAAGTCAGAAAAAAAACAGTATAACAATCAAAATGCGATGTACTTCAAGATAAAAGAAGACATAAGAAGAAAACATACAACATGACGAATACAATTAACTCGTTTAAAACTTCATTTTGAAAAGTATAATAAAGTCAATGTTAGGTACAATAAATAAAAATAATTAAAAAATACAATCCACGAGTAAATTGTAATACAAAACTATAAGTCTACCGAGAGAATCGATAATTAGATATACCCAAGCGAGGATCACTACTGTGCATTCGGAGCAGGTGGCACCAGAGTGATGCCGATGGATGAAGGGAATTAATGGCTCGAATCGCGAATAGGCAAATAGACAGCTCGGAGCCCGGAGACGTATAAAGGGCACACCCCCCCTTTTACGAAGTTGCCCGGGTTAGTTTGTTGGTGGAACAAGGTAATTTTGCAGCACGCGCGGGGCCGCCTGCTCCATATTTTATGTACATTAGGCAAGTTATAATGAGGATCTGTTTGAAGCCGTTTGACTCAAAACAAATGATGCCGAAGACGGGGAGATGGCTCCCGTAACTCGTATCCTGGGAGATTCGCAGCCGGCTCGGCTGGCGGGGAAAAGGGCGGCCCGGCAATGGTAACACAATTATACGGCGGTGCATTAAATGTCATGAAAGTTACATGAGGGGCTGCTTTGGCGTTTGCGGGGCGGCGGCGGGGGAGCACCTTGTGGAGACGCGTATTAATAATGGAGCGGTTCGAGTTTTGGATAGGGTTAATTGGGTTGGAAATCGGGGGGCGCTGGCTTAGGGTGCTTTTGGGGTTTGATGGGAATTTGTTTTCGTCGAGGGGCGCAAAAATGTCTTGGCGACCCCTTACCATGACAAAAGCAAAGTTATATTATGAAGGCTAGTTATACTCTTCAAAATGATTTATTTTATATTATGGTTAGTTTAGTTTGGTTAGTTAGGTTAGTTTATGTTATGAAGGTTAGTTTACGAAATGATTGAGCTTTTTGGTGCCAAAATTTCTGGTTATTTCAGGCGCGAGACGCCCCCCGATATGCGAGTCGGAGATTTTTTAGTTAGAACCCATCAAGGGAAGCCAATTCCCCACTATCGGCTGCGTCAGTTCTTACAGCTTGCGCCGCGCTTTTTTGGCAGTCTGTCAGCAGCCGAGTGATTGAAGAAGCGTGCAGGGTGATAGCGCCTTCAGAGTGATTATCGGCAGATGGGTGCTGCTGCTATCTTGGGTCGCACCGCCCGTGTCAGCTCCAGCGCGACCTTTGTGATTAATGACTTCGTACATTAGCCATTGACAGGGGGTGTATTGTGGGCGCTACTCTTGCGCTACCCTCCACGTCGATTCTGCTGCTGTGTATCGCAGCGAGTTCCATCGGATTTTTACCTCTCGAAACGAAATTTTAAAAGAGTATATTGTATTTTTGATGTTGCACTTTATAGTGCCCGTACATCCTGACCCTTCCCACTATTTGATCGTTTATTTGTCTTCGTTGGATGCCAAATGATTGGCGCTGTTTGAACAATCACGATGTTGAAGCATCTAAAAAGCCTCTACGATCAACCGGACGGTTAAGCCGACATCCAGACCTTGGGTAATGCTGATGAAACATGAAACCGCAACGCTTTCGACAATGCACCACTTGGCAGCTGACTGAGCTCGGGAGTACTCAGCTTCCTGGCTTTGTTAATGGGCGAAGTGAAATAAAACAATGAGTGGAAAAGCTTTTATGAGGTGTCGGGTGATTCTTTTTGGGCACTTAAGACCGTTTGTGTGGTTTGTTCGTTTTAATCGATTTCGTCATGTCTCCACCACTTGAAGACTCCAGCTAGCGTTCGAGCTTTCGTGGGTATTGCTACAGCAATAAATAAAACCACGATTGTCCCATCCCTGGTGGACTAGACACGGGATGTTCATTTATAACTGTTAATAAAAATTCAGGCAACTTTGTCAAATGATCTCAATGCTCTCAAGTAATTCACTTTGATCCTGAACTCTATCCGGCTTTGAATTCAACTCAAATCCGAGATCTACCAGTTAGGTTAAATGTTAGTATATTGCCAGGGAGTGGGGGGGTAAATCACCGGGGGAGAAATTTCCAAGGGGGGGGGGGGCGAAGTGGGTTAAAGGTTGGACGAGGGAGAGGGGTGTAATCACCTAAATCCCTCTTTGATGACACTCTTACCCACCTACTCTGACTGATCGAAGCAAAGTGCAGGTGACACGCAGCAATTTTTGCGTCCCGTTGCATTTCCGGGCTAAACGCAGTGGGGACACAGCGTTTTATTCTTGGCGCTGTCCGCCACCACCTAAGCGCAAGAAGTATCACGAACGCAGAGCTACATGACACCGCGGTGGTCGTCCGATCGGACTGCCTCGGACGACCGGGCCTGGCACCGTTCCAAGGATGTAAGAGCCGCAGCGTGAGACACCCCGCAGGGAGCCCGCGTCTTGTCGGCCATTCATGCCTGAGGGACCGGATGGGAGCCGTATTATTTCAGAGCACTTTGTTGACAATGCGCTGGCGATAAAGAATCAAAGTTAATTAGCTCAGACTTCAAAGCCCGTTGACAATCGGCCCAGACTGAAAATAGCCCATCGCCTCCTCCACGTCGGCCGTCCCGCGGGATCATCAGCGAGGCGGCGAAACCCCCCCCCCACCCCACACTTCCGGCAGGCGCGTTGCCAACACTGACAATGGAAATCCCCGCGTTCGTGTCCGAAAATAGAGGCTCTGGGATCAGGAGCTGAACAATGGGACCACTTGATGGGCATGTTTTATAACAGGAGGAGCTGCGAACCTGGTGTTGGGTGTTAGGAGATTGACGTTTACTGCTGGGAGCGTCCGATGCCGCGTGAGCCCCCGATGACGGGTTGATGCCTCTGGGAGAGACGGGCCTTCCAATTTCTAAATCTTTTCACGGTTTATCTTCTCTGTTCTCTATTCTACTCGCTCCCTCTACTCTCCCCCTTTACTCTATTTATTCCCTCCATCTACTACCTCCCTTTACTCTCTCCCCCTATTTCATTCCTCTACTTCATCCTTCTACTACCTTCCCCCACTACCTCCCTCAATTGTCTTATGTCTCCCTTTCGCTCTTTAGTGTTCTCTTTTTCCTCTTCTCTATATAGTATCAGGGGACGGTAGACAATTCCAGTTTCTTTTTCTCTAGTTGCCAATTTTAGTACCTGCCATGAGAAATCCAGTAATTTGGAGGCTGAGCGGAAATTAGGCGACTTTGTACCCTCCCATCTTTGGGGACTTTAACCCATCAGCGCCCATAGTACTATTTTAAGTACAGATATAACTACTTAGTAGAGTAGACGCTAATAGATTAAGCTTGTTGGTGGACAGCTAGAGCCCTCACATATTCCGCAGTGCAACAGCCACTCGCCTGGACTTCCTCATTCTCGTTTCCATTTCTCAAAGAACTAACGGATGTAAGTTTGGAACAAATTGGTGCGGCCAGAGCACAGACGTTTCCCCGTGTGATCTCCAGTTAAAATGGAACGTGGCCCGGCGCGTCTCTAAAAGAGCTGCTGATTGCGATAATTAGTCAAATTGGCTGTTAGGTGTCGGCAAGAGCTGTTAGATTAACGCCGAGCGGCAATTTACTAAGTGAAAATCGGTCGTAAGACGGAAATCTCCAAATAAGTCCAATTCGTCACGCGTGGACATTAATTAGACGTGGAGTTAATATGCATCAATTAAAATTAGCGTGCGGTCATTTGAGCGGTTAATCGGCGTCTCGTGTCACTAAAACGCCACCGCGACATATTAATCGGAAAAACGTTTTAAATGCTATCTACGTACTCTGATGAGGCTGCTTTCCCCGATCCAACGATATTCACAAAATTAATACTTGCTACGGGCAATTGGAACTTCTCTGACTGATCCTATTTTTAATTAGCTAGTTAGGTATTACGGGAAATGAGAAAGTTGAATTTGTCTTAATCCTTAGCGGTCCTGTGCTGGGGCAGCGCCGAAATTGCACATTTAGTGAAGATAATTTGGGGCCACGTCCCAATCAACTTTACTCAAACTGCTTTTTGCATCGTGCGTACAAGGTACCCTACCGTACAACATATAGACAGCTCTCACAGCCGGGGCCTGCCGGTGACCTTGAATCTTGCGCAGGTAGTAAGACATAGTCCTCCAATGCGGTTCACCGCGCACCCTTTCCTCATCGGCAAGTGTCGGCTATGAGGTCCGTACCGCAATAGTTCGCGAGCCGCACAACGTACGTACTAAAGTAGTTCGCGAACCGTACAAGTCTCTAGGTTTGAACAAACCGATTGTGGATTAGTGAAATTAGTAACCTCCTCATTGCAGAAAGAGCTCGGAGGAGCGTGCGGAATGAGCACAGAGCGTACAGAAACTTTCTTCCACAATCCATTTTCGTACATTCGTACTAGGCGAGCTCCTCCGCCACAAATTAATCAATGGCCCTCTTTGTCCCGTCCACTGCTCCAGCCCAGCCGCCGTTGTTTTGTAATAGTATTATTAGACTCCTGCGGCTAGGCCTCGTTTTTTGTCCGCTTCCGTTCCAAATCCTACGCGGCCGTTTCGCAACGCGCTCTTGTCCGACATCAGGAATAGGCGAAGACTCATTAGTACTTGTGACAGGGGTTTTCGTGAACAGGTCGTCACGGCCGGACGTTCTTTTTTCCCTCCATGTCACAATGGTCCCGCTTGTTCCCGGAATACCCGGCAGTCCAGGCGTGCCGCTTATATTCTTGAATGAACTCTGGCAAGGTGGCACTTCCTGGTGCTACTTCGCGGATTATGAATGAACATGAGGCGCCCAAATTAGCACCGGCTATTCGCGTACCCCAACCCCTTTCTCCACACCAGCCCCGCGCGCGCTTGCTCCAGCGGAGTCCTCATTTTCTCCGGGCGACCCGGGTCTCCTCCGCGATGAATTATTCTATACATTTTATATCCGGCGCGTCCGGACAAAAATACCCGAGGCCGCTTGTTCCTTTATTGTCGATATAACTTGGAAGTGTCGTTTGGAGAGGCCGCCCGTAAAACGCGATAAGACAGGAATGAAATAAGAATACGGGCGTCATAAAGTGAAACTCAGGTGTCGCTGGAAGAATGCCGCGCGCACCGTAAAAGCCTGGGGACCGGAGGCTGTGGGGACCCGGACGGGTTTTGTTTCGCGACTGAAACAGAGATCAATGTCGAGTTTTCGGGGGGGAAAGGGCGGCGGGGCCCGGAGATTTGTCGGGGGTTCGTTTTTGGCCGCATTCCTCCTTGATTGATAGACAGCCCGCCGCGCTTCGACACCTCCGGAGGCAGCTAAAAACAAAGGAGTCCCTTGTTGGCAGTCTATCAACTCGGGCTTCGGCACTTGCCTCAGGATGGCGCGGTTGTTGCATTAGGAAGGCCCGGTTCTTGCCTTAACCCCGATTCCAATTTATTAAGTGTGGGTCACATGTGTCCCACTGATCAGTTACGCCCTCTGTTGAGACAGGATCATGACTGTTATGCTGAATGTAAGCCTTAAGATAACAGATTAGAGGTCCGAGGCTGCGGAGAATTTTTACTGAATATAGAAAATTTATGCAACTTGCGAAGACACGATTCGATTGGCAACGTATTACAGCTACTATTGCGCATCACACGAAATCGAACGATGATAACCATAAAGGAAAACTTGATTGAAATTACCTGATCACCATGGGGACGCGATAATTTCGTAGTGGGAACTCACCTGGAAAAAAAAGAAAAAATTAGTAATCTCCCCAAGCACCCTCGGAACGCGAGGCTCGATGAAGACCTCAAATTTTCGACAGGTCAGCGCACACAAACCTCAGTAACCCGATACATTTTTCCATTCTGGTTTTATTGATATGTTTGGCGAGTGCTGCACAAAGGGGCCCCATTGTCCCCGGCTCTAGCTGCGCGCCGGGACAGACGAGCGAGCACTTTATCCTTGGAAACAAGGAGACGGTAATTTTATTCCTCTACAGCCCGAGCACAATGCGACTGTCTAGCGGGAATAATACATTTTGTAATTTCAATGGGGAGATTAAAAAACCCGCTAAGCCCCGTTCGCCTGTGTGCGCGCGTCCCCCCCTGCGACCCCCGAGCGGCCGGGGCCGCTCGAACGGAAGATTGGCGCGCACGGTAGCACCCCGCGCCGTTCCATCATCACAAGAAGCAGTTTCAATTACCGCGTCCTTAGAAAGCCGCCTCGACGGGCGCATGTCGCAGAATGGAGCCGAGGCATTATAGAATCTCAATCTGAAATCCGTCGATTGTCTGGCGGAGCTTTCAATTTAAATGCCTGCGGTGCGTGCGTATGTGCCGGAGCGCTAATGTGACTTTCAGAAACACGCACAAAAGCTCATTTGTTGGGCGGAATGAGAGGGCTCGGGAAAGTCGGATCCGCGTCTTTTAAGAAAAACGCGGGGAAATCCAATTCGCACTTCGCCTCGCGATTCCGCCTCGCCACACCTCTGATTTTTCCGTTTACCACATATATTCCCCCTACCTCTGCATTCGTTCATCATATATCTTCACCTAACGATTTTCGTCTTCTTCCATACCCGCACATCTAACCTAACATAACATAGTCTAATCTTTTTGCGAGGGGAAACATACGTTAACCTAACTTAACCTAGTCAAACCAAACTAAACCAAACCGAAACCTAACCTAACGTGGTCTGACCTAACAGAGGAGACAGTTTTGTGTGAGCAGAGTTCAACCCTCCCCCGGTAACTCAAGAAGGCAGATATTGCGTTCTTTTCCTAAACGACTGGAGTTTCCAGCAGTTCAACCCCTTGCTCCACATTCTACGTGTATGAACTGCAAGGAACATTAATTACCCCTTCGAGTAATATAACGCGCCCCTGTTGTAGCGCTGTCGGCCCCGAGGTACAGCGATAACCAAACACGTCATTCGGGAGACGGATTACCCATTCTATTAAGTTTCGCCCTTGCATTGTCAATCCGCCACTGAATACTTATCGACACCGACCTACCTAATCCATCATAGCAATAATGCGCAATTCGCCACGGAACGAATTGGTGATAATGTGGAGGGATTACAGCCCATAATTCCCTTGTAAACCCTGAGGGAAAAGCGACCCCTGCGTCACCGCCACGAACGATCCGGGGTTAAAATGGCATGGATTTGCGCGACTGGTGTTGTCTGCGCTCCTAATCGGTGCAGCAGAAACGCCAGATGGTTTCTTTCTGCATCCGATGTGCCCTTGTAATTTCTCACCTTGGTCCCTCTCTACCTTCCCTATCCAGATTTACAAATTTTCTTCCGCCATACTCGTCCCATAAGGTGACCCTACTCCGACTCAGATTTGCTAAAATTCCGACGACCCCCCCCTTGATTCTCATTCGTAAATAATTACGCTATTCATGACATCCGCACTTCCGACCCTCGTATAGGTAAAAGACTCATTGTCTTCAGAATTTGAGAACTGTGGACGTGCTACCATACTACTCTCAGTTGTAATCCCCTTCAATGAGACTTACTAGCCGGCAGTTCGAAAGATGCAACCCAGACTCTAGATGGGAACTGCAGTCCTAAAAACCAGAGTGATCCGTCATGTGGTGGCATGCAGCACTACTGGACTTCATGACTGCAAGCCTTCAGGTTTGCAAGCGACGGAACTAATTGCTACTTTCCCCACGCAAACTTTGATATGCTATTTCGCACATTCGCACCTCCATCCCAAAACACCTCCAGCTGGGTGCAACATCAAACGTTAAGTCGCCTGCTTGCCGGTGGTGGTGTTACTAGTACCGCCACAGGAAAAAATAAACCTGCCGTACCCAAGAACGAACCCGGCAGTTAAAACTCCTACCGAAGCTTAATTACAACTCAGAGGCGCAACCAGAAACCGCCGCATAAACCAAGTTCTCCTTTATAAATCCCCTCGGACAGCTTCGGGAAAGAGCGTCTGGGAACGGCGAAAATTATGACATCATACTGCATCGAACTACCCGCGGACCGGATTCGCATTAAGTAATTGTTATCTCCTGGACGTTATTTTTACGCAATATTGATGAGTGGCATTTATGGCAGCGTTTAAGGCCGGACCGGTTGATTCAGGTGTTTGAACCCGAAACGGAGATGCGCCACGGGGACAGGTTGCCTTTTAGGACGGCTCGGGCGGACGGTGCTGTCCGCGACCCGCGGGGCACCCAATTAAATGGGCCGCCGGTCATTTGTTTAATTGGACAAAAAACTTATACGCACGTTGGGGAATTTCGACAATGCATTAATCCGGATTGACTTCTCATTAACAAAACGAACGGAAAGAGGCGACCGTCCGCCCGTTATCGCGACGACCGCATCTACCCGGTACGATACTCGGCCCGATTTGCATAAAGGAGCAGTTTTTTGGCCGGCCTGTATTAACGGCTTTATCGGGGAGGACATTAGGAAGATGACAGATAAAGAGCTGGATGGCCGAGTGTAATTTACGTTGAGACGAACGAGAGAGTGGCAGAAGTTGGAGCTGTGATGGGTTCGGGGACTGACAACAGAAGCTAGAGCCATTGAGTTAGTTAACGATCACAAGAATGAAGTTGCAAACCAATCAGTCAAGGATGTCCATGCGTCCGCAATGGCTTTCATTCTGGCTTCGGTTTCTCCATAACTCTTTGCAGTTTGCGGTACTGTATTGCGACAGCCCCGACATTAAACTTTTAGTGAAGATGAAATTGGGCCGCAAGGGGTAAAGAACAGTATGTTGCAGAAATGGACAACACTGTCCCCTCCTTAGACCGTTCGTCTCTAACAGTTCTATCATGTTTATAGGGTAGGACATTCTTTGACAATACGTTCTCCCAGTAGCATGGGATGCTAATGATTTTCTTGGTCGAAATCGAACGGCCTCGGTTGCATTGTCCACCGCATAGTCCTCTTTACCAGTAGATGCATTCCTCTTCGGTTTCTCTTGCATCGGGTTCATATCGAAATATACAGCTGTCGCTTCTCCTGCAGGTATAGTAGCAGTAGGACTTGCCGGTGACCTTGAATCTAGCGCAGGTAGTAGAGGGGCTCGTAAGACGAGTTCTCTAGTCTAGTGCGGTCTACTGCACAGCTTTCCTCAGCGGCAAGAGTCGGCTGTGAGGTCTGTACGTTGGTTTCCTAAATTAACAGTTCTTAGCAGTGCTAAGCAATGCTCCTTAGCAGTTATCAGGAACTGTCAGGACGTGCCCCATTATTCAATTCCAGCTCCTAGCACGAGGTGATTGTCGTTCCACCTGGTCAATTCTTCCAAATCTTTTTCAGAATTGAGTTTCCCATTTTCAACTCTATTAAGACTCGTTGGTCGAATAGAGATCCTCATGTTCTACCCCGTTCTCTATGCGTTCCAAGCCCACAGGCCACCAACCCGCAATGACAAATTGCAAACGTCCCAATCAACCATCCTGCCCTCGAGTCGTAAAAAGCAAAGATGGATGTCCCAGTGGCATAGCACCGTCCCAACCATCAAGACCAGTAGCTCCGATTTACGACACCCGTTTACAAAACAATTCAATCAGCGCAAGGCGATTTCTCAACGCACATCGAATCGATAAATCACGGTTGCGGCCGCCCGATGCCGTTTAATACCCAATACATATGCGACTGTGGATGTTTTAATATCCCATAAACGTACGGACATAAGGTGGGCAATTAGCCGTTGTGTGCGCGAGCCATGTTGCCGGCCGAGCGCGCATTATTTTCACCCGTCTCGAATTCGCGTGGATTCGAACCCACGAGCTCGACAGCCCGGCGTTCTTGGACAGGTGCGACAAGGACGACGCTTCGATGGACAAACGGACTGCGCGAATTAGAGAGCCGCTGCACTCCTCTAGCCGGTGCGAGTGTGATGCAATTCGGATAATTGCGAGCCGCCGTGTTTTCTAATTATGAATGCCGGCCTCATATGTGGAACACCGCCATTCTTGGACCGCGAACGTAAATAACTCAATTTATGGGTCTACTGTTCGCTAATCCGGCCTTTATCAATTCGCGGTGGCTGGAGGCCCGCAGGGCTGACATTCGGGTACCAGTCGAGGCTAAATTTAATTCTTGTTCCTACTCGAGATGAATACGACTACCTATCACATATTCTTTCCAACATCAACAATGCGATATTGCAATTCTACTCGATTGGAATTTAAGCGGTTATTTCCAAGACGGCACCGAGCCCTCCTGGTAGAGAGTATTGACTGCTAACATCTATGTCATAAAATATCCTCAGGACGACCCGGTGTTCAATATCCATTTCCATGTTGCGCTCAATGTAAAAGTTGAAAACTTTATATGTTTGGTGGAACGCAGTGTTGACGTAACCTTGGGGAGCCAACCCTGTGCTGTCCGCTTAAGGGGGCGAAAAATAATTAATCTATCTAGGTATCAGGAAAACCGTCCAGAAAAAAGAACAACTCGTAATATCTAAACGAGCATTCGATTGCGCAAAGTCCAAAAAAATTGTTGCTTTGTTACAACCCAATTAATCCACGAGCCTAGCTCTCGACTGGCCACCGTCAATGAAAATCTATTGATATTTAATTGGGTTCCGATAGTGCAATAATACTTTCGCTCCGCACAATAGGAGATTGAGTTTGCTTTCACTTCCAGAAGGCCGGAGGCTGCGTACTTAAAATTACTCCGGTTGAATGAAGAGTTAATTTTCACCTGTTATTCGTTGCTTTGCTTTTTACGTAACAGACTATGAATCGAGCGACTTGCGGCTACCAACGTTTTCAACCTGTAAACTGGTTGAGAATTACACGTTTGCGTAAACTGGACGTTAATCTATAAGGATCTATTAGGAAATTCGAGTCATTTGTATGGGAAACGACTCGCAGGAAAACATTCTTTGAGTTGTCAACAACAAAAATGCCAATTGTATGTATACTACCGTGGAAATATTTAAATTCGATTTTTCTTCTATTCTTATTGTGTTCAAATGGTGTGATATAGTAAATATATTACATTTACTATCGTTTGTATCTATAAGGAAATAATATTTATCGATGACAATATAACTCGGAGGAATTCTCCGTGTTAATCATCCACTAGGGGAAACCCATTGATTTGACGCGCAACTCATTTAATCACCAGACCAACAGGACCCTTCAATTTACCAAATTAATATTTACTGCGAGCCAAGTGAGCAAAAAAAGACGAGAGCCCTGGGTGAGCGAGTGGCTCAGCCCACCAGCCAACAAAAGCACTCTCAGTAATCAGCAAAATTCTCGACCAGCCCAAAGGCAGCAGCTCGAGCACACATACACACAGAACGTGGGCCATTGTGTTCTGCTGATTAGGAAGACCCTCCAAAAGCGCAGAGGCGGCCATTATTACTACTCTGAAGAGGCCGACTCGTGCTGTAGGGCCACTTCTGGTGCCGGACTGGGTTTTAAGTGTGTTCGTTGCGCAAAAATCGCGAATAAAGGCGACCGGAGTGTGTGCTGTATTGTCTGATACATCTCCGACTCCCAATTTTTTCCAGTAACTTGGTGGAACCGTTATCACTTGTTTCGGTGAAAATTTGGCAGCTCAACATTCCACATTTAGTGAAATGCAATAAATATTGAAACAGAAACCACTGTAAAAACTGATGCAATCAAAATTGGTTACGAAAGTCGCCTGAACTTCCTAGGTACCCACAAAATTGGGCACTTTCCTCAAACTCAAATTACAGGGAGTACCATTAAAATTAATGCAACCTAATTGATTTAATTCCTCCCCAAACTAGGTGCTAGAAAGTCCCGGAAAAAGAAACCTCCCCCCCAACTTGGGGGCCTCAAGATAAAAATGACGTGTCAATTAGTCGACACGGGGGAATCATTACGATTAAATCAATATTGGTCCGCGCAACGCTCGGCCCTTGGGCTCTAACGGTCCGGGGATTATTCGCTTGTCTAAGCCAATCTCATTAATAATGGAGGATTTGCCGCGGCTCTAATGACAAGTCGCCGGACGAAGCTCCGCACAAAGGCCGCGAAGAGCAACAAACGTATGGGAAATATTCAGCGCTCACGTTCAGCGCCATTGTGCGCCCGGGCAAGGGGGCCGGACGGGCGGAATTATTGATAGGACCATTTGTTCTCCAGGATCAAACGGGCCATAAATCACGGAAATTAATAAACCTCGGCCGCGCGATCCTGAGATTCTTGAGGATAACTAATATGGAATTCGAGTAATAAATTACGGGACGGTCGTGTTTGTGAAATTGCGCGGGCCGCCCGCTAGAGGCGTACGTATCTGCGGGGGATTTTTGCCCCAAAAAGTCCAGTGCTATGCGTAATATGCACTAAGAAACCATTTGACTAGTATTCGAGGTGCATTCGCCTGGTAAATACTCGGAGTATACTGGGGAACCATTCAGTTGGTGTCTACCCGGAGTAGGTACACTAAAGAACCATTCAACTGGTGTCGCCAAATGAAAATCAGGTTTAGATGGTACACGTCCTCGTGTTATAACTGCACAGTAAAAACCTTCAAATTCATCTCTACATATGTGCCGGCCCTTACCTACAGTTAAGGTCCCCCACACACGTACCGATAAATCTCAAGGAAGAGGTCTGTCATTGAGATTAAATCAAATCGAATGCCGGTCTAGTTATTGGATGTATTTTGGTATTAGGGAAAAATTTCGTGTCGTATCCCGGAATATTCTCCTGCACTTTCAGCGAGCCCACTCACAAATCCCGAAAATAACCGGCCATTGACGTCAAAAAGAATAATGGGCGCCCTATTATTTTTCCGCGCGACAATGCGGCCCGGCTTACACATTCGTTATGCCGCGAAATGAATCAGGGAAGGCTCCGGCGCGTGGGCAGAGGAAATAAAGCAAAGTGACACTAGACAGATGCGGATTCTTTTGTTTATAATTAAAAGTCCTCCTCAAGTGCGCCGTGGAATATCCTCCCCGTTGTTGCGTGCGCCTTGTGCGTTCTAACGAGCGCGAGGGAACTCCATACCGCTCGAATTTAAAAATAAAACCCTCTCAAGGAGTTCATTGTTCCACTCATCTCCGGAGGTTTATTTATCCGTGCGGATGGGACTCCAGGCCGGATTGTAATTGCGGCAGCGCCGGAGTTAAAAGGTAAACTGAACGTGCTCGCGAACGTTAGAGGGCCCTAGAGATGACGCGCTTTGTTTGGCGAACAAACCCTTGAAGGGCGTCCTCAAGTTTTTCCGCAACTTTCTTGACGAGCATTGTCGAATTACGTTTCCCAGACTTTCAGGTATAATCTTCATGTTTTCCAGTCTTGCATGCAAAATCCCTCGCTTAATTGCATAGCACTAGGAAATTTTTTTCAATAGAATTTCTGCTCAGTTCAATTTTTCCAGCTGTGTCCAAATTTAAATAGGCATACAGATTTCAAAACCAGTTATCTTCCTTATATCACGTGAAGTATATTTGCCGAAACAATTGGCATAGAGGATGGCGAATAGCCGAGTCTGCACAACAGACACAGTTTATAGGTAGATAAGAGTATGAGACAAAATAGTTGGATCGTGCACGGATTGAAAGCAGACGAAAGAGTAACACTAATAAAACAAAAGTCCTCAATTCTCATTTTTAAATTTACAGCCGCAAGTCGAGAATAGAATCCCGCGAAGTATTAAACCCCAAAATTTTATTACAAAGCACAATATAAAGACGCACTCCGCAACTGTCACCAATAAATATTTTTTAATGATTCCGGCACGTGCCCCTTGATCTTGTTCTTCTCGCCTCGAAAATAAACATCATACAATGCCATAACCGCGCCACTAGAGTGTAAAATAGAAGCAGCCCCCCCTTAAAAATCCGTCGGATTCTATCACGTCTGTCCATCTGTCCGGTGGGAAAGCGCTTTTCGTAAGCTCTTTCCGCCAGATTTTCGCTAATACCCCGCCATCTACACACGTGCCGGACTTTAATGGTGGCGCATTGCAATTTTAAGATGGGACCGAGCCTAATTACCCCGACATCCTGTTGCATAAACGGTTACACCAGGCGGGATCTGCGAAATATGAATTGGATGTGCAAATTGGGGTCATTACGAGTGGTCTTCCACTTCAAGCGATTAATTTTGTTTCGCTGCGCCGGCGGTCCGTTTGATAAGACGGTTTTAATGTTCGTCCAGTGTGTACTGGCATTTAAAGGGTTGGATTTGCGACCAATAGATTGTTGTTTCATCAAGCGATAGGGTTAAAATTAAATTGGTTTTTCAATTTAATCATAACCCTTAAAATTAAATTGATTTTTCAATTTAATTATAATCCCTTCGCACGTCGAAGCTATTGTATGTAGTAATAGTAGGTAGTATTATATAAAAATTGTAAATATTTAATATTCTTTTTTTGGAGTAACAATGCAAAAGACCGGAAATTCAAGTGAGCATAGATGATCACACGAGTTAAAAGGAAAAATCAATCACGTATTAGGAAAACAAAAACTGAAACCAAGACATTTCCATTTCGTAACCCATTATGCCACCATTTTTCGACGATGAGTTGCGCTTCTCAACTTTACAGCGGGGAAGAGCACAAGAGTGGTTCTCACAGGTCTGCGGTGCAGAGACGGAGGAGCAGGTTGCACTTAGCAGCAATCTGCATTTTTCCCGAACATCGCTGGTTAGTTGCGGAGCTGCAAAAACACTCGGATGTTAATGAGATAAAATCCCTATTAATTTCTGCGTTTAAGCTCCGCTCTAACACAATGAGCTCCACTCCAGCCTCTATCTAGTCGCTGTGTATCTCATTCTCTTTAATTGGATGAAGAAATCATTATTTTTCGAGTTCCGGGCTGTTTTGCCCCGCTGCTCCTAAGAGCTGCTTAATTGCTGCTTGTAATTTCGATTCTGGAGTTTGCTCCTGTTCATTTTATTTGTTCGCATCGCGTCGGCGCTACTCTTACGTTTCCATATTTATCGATCACAATTCCGAGAAATTAAAAACACCACACTATTTCTGCACTTGATTTCCGTGTCTTATTACACAAATCATTTACTCCCTGCGCATTGAAATTATTGTCCCATTAGAATACAAAAATATAATGTGCAAATGGGACAATCATTTCCATGCGGAGGGAGTAATATTATTCCAGTTAAGGTGGGAAATTTGTTATTTTGATTCACTTCTATTAAAGTGTTCGTCATCTCATTGAATCGGCACAAGATAAATAATTCCGGTGAAAACCACCCCAGTGAAGCAAAAATTCAGTGATTCATACAGAAACAGGGAGCCATTTGTGCAGATAGGTTTCATTGTATTAGCGCGTGACCCTCCTGAAAGCTCCCGGCAACAATCAAAAGGAATAATTCAGCAGTTCACCGCATTGTTCCCTGGGCGCGCTTAGATCGCCTGGGATTATCCCAGAGCTCCCTTTTTTCTCCCTTTCGCCTGAACGCGTCGCGTGCTCCACTTGATTCGCATGGGGGACACAATGAATAATTCAGCGATAATTTATGCAAAAAGGCCATTGATACGTCTAGAATCGCCCCGGATTAACGCTCGAAAGAGGAAAAGTCTCGAGACGTGGAGGAGATAGGAAGTGTCCGTCAGGATGATTTATGACCTTCGCCATTTGGGGATCCTTGGGCGGGCGGAGGAGCCGAAAGTCCTTTAGATGCGAAATAAGGACAAAAAGGCGTTATTCGATTTCCCGAGAGGAGATTAATACCACTGGCTGGCAAAAATTCGTAATTTCAATTGGTTTTCAGTCTTAAAATTGAAGCTTACTGAAGTAAACTTCGCTGTTGCCAAGTTGAATTTCCCGCCCAGACTTCAGTTGGTAAACCTGACCATAAAAATTAAAAGCACTCTTGTCTAGAGGTACGGTCTCCTTTGCGCGTTTAACCGCAGCGAGCACTTATTTAATCAGAAAAATGGTAATTACCTATAATGAAACCCTAATTGACTGTATAAAATATTGTGACCTGTGACCAAAAGTACCTTCATTGTACATTTAAACATGGAAATGTATATGCGCAATATTTTCTGGCATTATACAGGGTATTATACAGGATATGTGGAGCTCATGTTCCATACGAGAACCGAGCACACCATTATAATTGCCACAACTCCCCGGTAATAAAATCCCATCTCGCCATTTTGACATCCACCTTTTATTCCAGTCGCTAATCTGCGGGGCTCAGAGTCGCCGGGCTTTGACAGACTTTGATTTAAGGATTACCCTGGGAAGCTGTAGGAAGAGGTTATGGAGAGGCAAATAAAAGAGAATTAGTTCCCGCCTCCTCGCCGAGGTGGACGTTATATGGCCTGAGCTTTTATAATATACTCTTCATTGGCAGCGCCAGTAATAAGACTTTTAGTGGCAAGCTCGAGTCATGACTTCATCTCCAAGTAATTTATCGTCCGCTTCATACGCGGTTCCATTTGTCTGGTGGATCGTTTGCGGCAGCAGTATGGAGGAAAATCAATTGTGGGATAGGTATAATGATCACCCAGTTGCTCTTCATGCGCATTCAGTTTTAATTGCTTGTAATTGTTTGTAGAATAAATTGAAAATTCCACTCGTAACATAACGCTTTTTAGGCTGGCCTATGGTACCTAATGCCAATTAGTACCTAATAGGAGCATAAATCCTCGTTCTGTACACGAGTATACAAATTTGATTTATTGCCATTGGTTCTACTGATTAGCATATGAGTGCGAGTGGATAGTAACTCGAGATGATATAATAATAATATGAAAAGTAATAATAATATTATTAATAATAATTAATTGGATTGAGGTCTTCTTAGTAATATTACGATAAGAATTATTGGAATTGGAAGTGTAGAATGCAAAATGAGGCACAAGGCCCGTCCTTATATTTCACCGAGAATTGGAGTAGTTCCGTTCAGAATGCACGCAAGACATCAGTTACCCATCAAAGATAATCGATTAGGAAGCGCGGGGGGTGGGTTTGGCCCTTATTTTCCCATCTCTCGCCCGCAGCAGGATTAGGAATTCCATCGAGGTGCTCCGCAGTTCCCTTTTCCAATACATAACTAAACTTTCGGCTCCCCTACCAAAGGCAGTTGTGTCCCTCACGGCCAAGAATATCCGACGGAATATCATCCATTAGCCGAGTTTTATGATCTGTCTGAATGAGATAAGACATTACAAAGTTAGCCAATCTATACTTTAGCGCTCTTCCGGCCCCCGCATGTGCTTTCCGCCCTAAGGCGCTTTACGAGTGACCCCTCGGACTTGTTGGGTTAATCCCCCGTAAGTACTTGGTTTCTCCGGAGTGTTCTTGATGGATTTTGTCTTCGCGAAACTATTTTTGACAAAAATTACCCACGCCACGATAAAACGATAATTTTTAAAACGCTCTCGCTAAAAATTCGATGTGATATGAAATACTCCCTGTGTCCCAAATTTTGGTAAACTTTACTATACGAAACAGCGTTGTCATGTATAGTCAAAGACCAAAAACATACTTGCAACTCGTTTCCTACAAAAATCACCTAATGATCAGGCCGAAATTACTTAATTAAGTGATTAAAATCACCAGATGATTAGGCGACCGGCTTACTCAGGTCGTTACGAAACGAACCACTTTCTTCCTAACGAAACGAATTACATCCCAATTAATTTCAACACGACCTAAGCCAATATTTACCAAAGTAGGATACAATACATATCTAATTTTAAAGCGCATTACTTAAAAACGACAATAACTGATATCATTCCAAAAGGAAACCTTCCTGAGCATTATCGAACCAATTGGCATAATCGGCGAGACTTACCTCAATTTCTATTTACGCGATAACTTCGTTTCGTCGAATTTTACTTTGTTATCTCAAGAGCGCAACATTTAGTCGGTTAAACCCGGCTGGAGTTACGCAACCCTTTTTTCCCTTCGCTATCGCGCCCACAACGGCATTGATTTCTCCCGTTTTTAATCATCATTTTCTTTTTCCCAACTCATTGTCGATAAGACCGTCGTCCCGGCGCAAAAATGTTCCCAATAAACCGACACTTGGCGTCAGCTAATCTCCACCAGTCGCCCGAGGAGTTTTAATCTTTCCCTAATGCGCCCATCGAAAACGCGATAGTTATTACGTGTGCATTTGGGCTGTAGCCCTCCCATCCGGTATTATATCCAGGGCCCGACGTGTAATACAGTTTATGTGGCACCTACAAAAGGGCGCATAGAAGGATTAAGGGCGTTCATCTCCCTCCCAGGCCGCCATTGATGACACACAATTACTTTCGAGTGTAATATCAGTAAGCCGTCCTTCTGTTCGGCCGAACACCTTCCTGGTTATTGAAGCCGATATAATGTGGGATTTGGCTGCGGGGAGGCGCGTAACAGATGATCCCGCATCAGCATTCCCCTTGAAAACCCAATCTTGGATGTTGAATTTTTCACATCAAAGAATTCAGCAAAAAAAACCTTAGCGAGTGTTTCTTCTACTTTATTAGACGTATTATTTTTGTTTAGCCATTTTTTTGTTTTTATTTTAAAAAAATTTTGGTGTATTTTTATTGCTATATTTTTTTTATAAATAATTTCTTATTTATTTCTTTAACTATAATTTTATTCTTATATTTTTTTGTATAACTATATTTTGCTATAGACAATCATCATTTCATTTTATTATTTTGTTGATTGAAGATAAAATAAGTAACAATACATTTGCAGATATTATCACCTACAAGTGTTGTAAAATTGACGAACGGCCTGTAGACAAGGCGTTATTAGAGCTACTTCTTTCACCAATCTATTAATTTTTTGCGTAACGCTTTCCAAATCTGTCGCGTAAATTACACTCCACTACGTTTCTCAAGATTATGCGATAAATTTGTCCCGTGTCAATTTGCGATTCGCCACCGAAAAATTACCATTGCAAATTTCCGCCGGCCCGAACGCGGAAAGAATAAAATCGGAATCGGTAGAAAGGAATTAAAAATGAGTACCGAAGTTTGAAATTCTAAACGCATTATCTCAGCTGAAACTTTAGCCCCTAATTGTGATGTTAATTGCGCAAAATCGGAGATCCGTTCGGCCGTCCACGACAATTAATCAACAATAAACTCCCATAAAAGTGACAATTTTAATGTGGGCTGTTGCCTAATGCCCCGGCCGGATTACGGGCTTTTTTTCACACAGTCTCCTTCCCCAGATAGAGGAGGATTTATCGCCGAAACGTTTCAACTCTTAAGCGAGAAATTATGTCGGATGCCTCCGCCACTGCTCGAAAAAATCGAGAAATTAATTAATCCCTGCTCGAGTAACTGGATTCGGGTGATGTCACCGCTCAACATTGTTTACAGTGGAAGAAAGAAAAATTAGGCAGCCCATCAAAAATTTTCCGCCTGCTGCATCAATCAGGCGTAAAAGCGCGCCATTAGCATTAACATTGGTTTTCGGGTGACTTTTGGATTTAAATTTGATATCTTTACGCGAGAGTTGACAGTTGGCGGACATTAGCTACGAATTCATTAGATACCTCCACCGAACGCTGAGTAGTCTTCTATCTTTATTATCTCATTTGGGGAATGTCACTGGAAATAGTTTCGTTTTATTACCTTGCATTAACCGTGCAAAATACCTCTAAGCTTGTCTTTTGTAGAATAAATCACAAATTACAATCAGGCAAAAATTTGGTTGCTCAAGTCATTAAAATGAGCATCAATAATTATTCATGAATTTTTTGCAACTAAAATTAATTATACCAATTTGCTTCTCTTACAGGTGAGTCTATATTTGGCAATTGCAGATCGTTTTCCAATTGGTGAGTTTTCTTTCAATAACTTTAGAAATTTCCGGGATATTTAATTTACTGGTACCATAAATTTTGCGCCCGTTCCATTTCGGATGGTTCTCGGTTATCCCGAATAATAAAGCGCTGCAATTTAGACGCCCATAATGAAAGTCCAAACGAAACGCTCCCCTGAAAGCCCAACTTTCCAGAGTGCCAGCGCGTGTTCTCCAAAAACAAAAACGCGTTTCTCCGCAGCGCGAGGACACAATTTTCAGTTTTATGCATTGATAGAGGAAAAGCATAGTTCATTAATGCTCAAGTTGGACAGAATGCGGAACTTTCTGAATGGCGCTGAAAGGCGAGATAAAGGAATAAAAGCCCAGGCAGCGCTGAAAATACATTGCAGCTCGCATAATGCCGGTGTTTTAATGTTGAATGGAATCACTACACCCCCTTGAAACGGGGCGGCACAAAGGAAATATGTATTAACTGCCGGATGGCGAAAGTAGGAGCGCAATATTTTGTCACTCGTGTATGTGTGTATACGTATAGGGCACGTGGAGCTTTGGAGCACTTTCTGACTCGGAGAGTGCGCCTCGAAAACTGCA
The DNA here is from genome assembly GCA_033557855.1 of Hydrochus callosus. NCBI lineage: Eukaryota > Metazoa > Arthropoda > Insecta > Coleoptera > Hydrochidae > Hydrochus > Hydrochus callosus. The sequence goes on along the minus strand of JAUIMY010000075.1, from coordinate 10,131 downwards.
ATTTCCGTGGAAATGCTTAGATTGGGTTTTATTGAAGGGTAAATTGCGAGTTGGGGAAGAAAATCGGTTGGAACGAGTGCGTTTCCATTTATCCAAGAAAATCATCGAGTAGAATACTCGTTTTTGGTTTTCGAGTGGTTCCAGAACTGTAAAACCATGGAAAGCGACAGTACCAGAATTGTTTCGGATGTTATGCCGTTACTGCGTTCTACCGCACGTGCGCGAAGAAGATTGATGTTTTTTAATGAAGTTGGAATTATTCAAGACCTCAAATGTATTCTCAGGGGGTCGTGAACCCATTAGAGGGGCAGTCGTGGCGACCACTGCTGGCGAACTGCGACCAAAAAAGGGGCGCGTCATTGAGTTCTGATCTGGGAGTGCTCGCCGCTTTTGCACTAGTTTTCGCGCCGATATTATGGAGTTAGTTATCGGACATTTTTGTCTCGTTGTTTAGTCCTCTTTTAATGGAAAGAAAAATGAACAAACACACCATAACCGCGATATGCTTCAGAAAAACAAATCGGTCTAAAACACTGAATTGATGATCGCTAATGCAATTATCACTTGAATACGTCCGAGAATGTATTTAAGATCTTGGATACTTTCAACTTACCAGTTGAACAATTGGGCCTCCTCCGGTTAGGTTGCTGATACCGATTGAACTTGGCTCGCCATAAATCACGAATCGCGACCTATTAGCATGAATTATTCAAACAATTACGCGATAAGAGACAAATTATACGGAGAGAAACTGAATTATATGGCCGGTGGTGTCACGAGAGCGTGCCTTACCAGTTTCCGTGCATGTGTGCGCCAAAGAGAAGCAAAAGACGTGGTGCACCGGGTGAATAATGCACCGGTCCGACAGTTTCCTCTCCAGACCGAGCACTGCGTTATTTTCGTCCTTTGAGGATCTCTTTTCTCTCCCGCAACTCCCCGAGAAAGTAATCATTCCGCATAGATGGGGAACTATCGATTAATATTTATGATAAGCAGGAAATTAAGTTGGTAACTTTTATTAAGTTGGAGGAAGATCGGGCGGCACGATACGAACAGCGAGCGTCGTTACTTATGTCGGGACATTATTAAAATCCCATTGGGAGATTGCTCAATTTTCGCCCTTCTTCGCGATTTTAATTGAAAAGCGCGTCGTCGACCGGATAGTTGGATAATTCGGTTCTGAGCTTGATTAATAAGGCCGGCGATTAGAAATCGTTAGAGTACAGGCTCGGGCCTTGTCCGTTAATGGGAGCGAATTTGCATAATTAATTAATAATTCTTTCGTCTGTGCACTCAAACAGGTGCCTGTGTATGCTTAATGGGCTAACAACGGGCTGTTACGTAAGCTCTGTCGGGCGAGTAGTGTCTTATTTGTGGCTCGGATGGAGATGCAAGTCCATTCGGTTGGGCGAAGGACGTTGCCTTCCTTTTTAGATTGGAGTATTGTGGACGTCGTTTTTCGCTTTCATTCATCCCATAAATTATGTGATTGAGGTGAATGCTGTTCGATGGTTGAATGGGTAAATGCCGCTGTCGCTTGAATGCAGAATATTAACGTTGTATTCAGTGTGGTTTTATATTATTTATGTTCTATTAAAATAAATCGTAAAATTAATGGTGAACATGTGTTCTTGTGTACACCGCGAATATAAGGTTTATATTTCAGTATATGGTACAGTATAGCATCGTATAAATAGTATATGAAATATATTTTAGGGAAATTCCACAAAAATCCGCATGAAAAGGGCAAATTTTAATGGAAATACAGAAAACAACCGCGAAATTAATCTCCCGGCGCCTCCACCAAAGTGCCCACGTTTTCTCGATTTTCAATGCGCTTTTGGTGGAGGCGTATGCTGATTTTTTATCATTCAGTTTTTCAATTATTGGCTCGTAAAACTTTGAGGGGGTTAAGTTAAAGATGAATAGAGCCCGATTCGCCCAAAAATACCTACTTGAAAGTAAAGGATGTTTAGGTTACACCGCGATTTTGTTATAAATACCGCGTCATATATCCATCGTACCCTCACCTGCCCGGGAGTTTAACACTCCCGACGGAAAGGGTGCGCATTTGGGTAAACGGGGGAAAATGAGAAAAATGACTGTTCTTAAATGTTATGGTTGTCAGTCCTCGAATGTATCTCGTGTATGTTTGAAACTGGGGATTGGGCTTTAAAAGTTTTTAATGGTCTCCGGTAGAATGAGAGGAGCATTCTACGTGAAATCACACATAAAAGATAAAATAATAATAAAATAATAATTATAGTACGGCGCGGGCAAAATATGAAATGAGTTTTGGTCCGCCGAGCCCCCGAATGTGCCGTTCAAAAACGTCTCCCGGTAAATCGGCCGAAATAATTAACGGCGCATTATGCCAATTAGAGGTGCCGAAAGCGGCGGCTCGGACGGATGGATCATCCGATAAATTTTAACTAGAGAAGAGAGTTATGACGGGGAAAAATTGGAATTTTTAACGCCGCGCGTCGCGCCGTAAATATGACACGCTTTTTCATTAGCCACCACAACGGAGCGGAATGCGATAAATAATAAGAATTTTTATTATTATTCCGCGCGCTATTTCAGACGCCACCGCTCGCCTGGCGGTGTGGAATTCGAAAATATAAAATAATTTTGTGGCACTAACTGTCATATTTACCGGGATTTATCTTTAAGACCGCTTTCAGAACTGTCACGGGGAGTTCTGGACGTTTTCATCGGGCGAACACTTAAAATTTTTCACTGCTCCACTACTTTCGGGCCTTCCGCCACTTAGGTCTAGTGAAATAATGCCGATTCGCGGAGTGGGTGGTCGAAAAGCCAGTTTTGACTCAAAATATCCAGTCTTCTAGTTCCACCCATCTTTACACCTTCCTTTCTTGATGTGATGTAAAATCTATGTTAAATTCAATAATTAAGGAAACGCGGCCTTTTTCTCAACTTCAATCGAAAGAACGCCCTGCTTTCACCCAAGAGTGTTACCACCTAGTCAATGGGTATCAGAATCAACTAGAGACTTAATGCTTATATCAACCCCTTGACGTAGCTAGGACGCGGTGCGTGCATCAATGGAATAGCACTCCCAAAAGAAAAATCATCTTTGACGATGAGCCAAGATCTCCCCGATGGAGACGTCCCTCTGAATGGAGCGAACGCGGTTTCTTCTCGGCCGGAACCCGCCTCACCACCGCGCCGCGGCAGCACCGCGCAAAAACAGAAACAACCACCGTTTATTAAAAGCGCTATGAATTATGTTTCCCGCATTGTGAATGCGGCCCGAGTATTTTTTCGGGACGCATTTAGACGACGCGCGTCGCCCGTTGTCATATGTTACCGATAGAGGCAACGACGGTGCGTGTGCGCCGCTCCTTGGCCGGATTCATATTTAGTATTTACGAGCTTTGTATATATCCACTTAGAAACACCTAGGAACAGCTGTTAATGTTCGTCGATGATCTACGCCCGCGTAAAATTAAGATGCAGTGGACTTTTTTACGAGGAGGTGTCGTAAAAGTTTTCCGTACAATATAAAATCGTTATTGATGTGAGAGAGTTAAGCCTTTGAACAACTGAACGAAATCACGGGGGACTGAGGTCTGTCGCAATCCGGGAATTTATTCGCCCTGGTGTTAGTAAATCATGCTATTGAGTTTAATTGGGTCCGTTTCGCCGAGGCGATTTTCCTTTTAACGCAGAGAAAATTTCGTTTTTTAATGCGAGGACAATGTTTTTTAATGGGAAGACCATTTTTTAATGCAAAGATAATACTTTTTAATGGGAAGACTATTTCTGACTAATTTTTATGCGGTGCAATTTTTATGTGGACAATTTTTAAAATGGGGACATTTTATGTTTTAACTTCGTCAACAGAAATTTATGCCTTCGGTTTTGCGCAACTCCCGGCGAAATTTACAGCGGCAGCGATTTATACACTTCTCGCCTGAAAATACACAATAAGCAGCGAAACGGTCCAAAAAACGAAACCGTTGGAGAATGTTGACTCTCTAAGCCAAGAGTCAAGCAAGGTTATTCCAATCGGTTCGTGCCAACCGATGACAGCGAAGCCGTTTGTTTATTGATTTATCGCCTCCCATCGACGGATATATTGTTCCACATCCCGTTTTTGTAACAAAAGAGAAAGAACAGTTATTGATTAATCCATTACTCCGGCCCAAACCGTTCAATTATTGTCACGGCTGTGCGAAAAAGGCTGCGCGATTTTTTAAGGAAAATCCGCCTCCGTGGCGCCCAACTAATAAATTACGCTACCAATGGTAGCCCATAAAATAGATCGATAACTGAAAATGATAAATCATAAACGTCACTTTCAATAACGCGGAACCTTATCGCGCGCCTACATTCTGTTATTCCGCATTTAGTCCGGCCGGTAAATGGGTCCGAAATCCGTGTAAAGGGGTTGGAGACCGTCATCGCCAGGAAAAAAAGGGGCGAACGGGGAGAAAAAAAGATACAAATCTTTTCACATTTAAAAAAGATTACGCCGTCCCAGGACACGACTCTATATACGTCCGCTTCAGCTTCAAAATCGAATTGACGTGCGCCACAAAGGTGTCCTTTATGTATGTCATTATATCCCTCATATCCCCCCGATCTCCCTTTTGTGAGTTTCCTTTTGTGAGGTCGATCCGAGGAGGCTGGCTCTTGCATAGCAATGAGACCGCTGCCGACTAGGGATTTTAATGTTTTTATAATCACCAGGGCCTCCCCTCGCCCGGCGGCCCTCTTTACTGTTAACGTAGTGACACTTTTGCCTTTTCGCTGGGCGGCTGCGAAAAGGGATCCTACCGAAAAGAGTATTGCACTTTCCATGTTAAGTAACGTCGCCATCGTTAACTCGATTTTTCCCTCACTCCCCATCAACAAGGATACGAGTCTCGTGTTGATAAATGTTATTTTCCGAATATAATAGAACCATTTATAACAATAGTTGTCAAGTTCTCCAGTTCTAGAGCGTTAGCTGTTTAAAAGTCTACCATAACCCACATAACCTTGGGTACTACCCCACGCTGTTAACCATTGATTTATGACAATTAATTTGCAAAATAATTCTCATAAAACGTAAAAGTATTTATTTTGAAATAATTTTTCAATTTTTCTAATGGCATAAGTGCTCATTTTTGATTTTCGAATGGTTCCAAAACCGGAAAACCATGTTTTGCAAGTGACTGTACCGCGACATCAATTCGGTTATGTTGCGTTTGTTTATTTATCTTTCCATTAAATGAGGACCAAAGGACGAGACAAAAATGTCCGATAACTAATTCAATGATTACACCGCGAAATCATTGTTAATTATGGAATATTTTTGCCCCGTTCTTTAGTCCTCTTTTAATGGAGAGAAAAGTAAACATAACGGCGATATGTTTCAGACAAACGAATCGATCAAAAACACTGAACTGATGGGAACAAGCGACGATTCCGGAATATTCCATTGGAATGGAATGGAAATTCAATTAATTTAAAATTCTCAACGTAAACTCTATCTCACCAACGGACAGTATCGTTTCCCACGTCATTAAGGGCCTGATAAGTACAGGAAGAACGAAATTAAACAATAGTTAAGAATTCCGATTCGAATGCAAGGCCCCCAACCACACAATTTAACGACCCCAACTAATTAGTGAAGCGCTACAAAATATACTATAAATATCAATAAATCACCCAGATAAACTCTCCTCACAATGCTTTCTCCGCGCATCCAGAGTGACTACGTCCTCCATAACAAACCGACCGGTTTGAAGTTGAACCTGTCCGTATAAATCCAGCAGGGATTCATATTTGGTCTATTTTTGACGACGCTACGAAAATAGACGACTTTTTGTCTCCCCCTTAGTCACCCTTTCGAGTGAAACAGTACACTTATTTTGCTAAAGGGTTCTTTTCTTGGGGGGAGTTCAGGAACATGTGCTCGCCACCCAGGGAAATTATGTCTGACCCGAGCGATAAATCTGCAACCCTTTTCCGGTGGATGGTGGTGAACCCTTGCCACTTCCATGCTCACGAGCCAAAAAAGTAGGAATTTTAAAAACAAAGTCTGCCTTTCGAAAGGAAATACTTTATTTTTGTAGTGATTTTTTATCCCATCGCGGTCTCAACTACAAGGGTAGGTGTTCTATTTATAATGGGCATTTTCCGATTCATTATCCCCCAGCTTCGCGACTCGAGAATTATGGCAGAACTTGGCCATAAACACAAAAATTGGATTGCCAATGCCCGTTTTCTTCCCAAACAATTTTAATTTTAGACATTGTTGGCGGCGATCATTCCGCTTATTATTTGTGGGGTTGGTGGTATGGAGCCGCGTGGATTTATGGATTAACGCGCATCCTCGTATTTCATCTTCATAATTGTGGCGGTAGACATAACAGACGCAAGTTGCGGGCGGTCTCGGTACATTGGTCCGTCATTTGTCAGGGCTGCTCAACTCTCTATGATCCCCGGCTTTGATGGATCACCACAATTAGGCGTCGAAGCAATTTTTGGAGTTTCGAGCTCGCACGGACCCAATATCCGCCCGGGAAGTTCCTTGGGATCCTTTGAGGTCGAAGCCTCTGGTCGGATCGGATAATATTGGAAATATGTCATTCGGGGTTGCTTTTAGTTCGTATTGCTTGCGTAATTATTGTTAATCGGTTCCGTTTTTATTTGGTTTGTGGATCAAAGCACTCATTAAATCCAGGATGCATTCGTTCTGTTTTATTTGATACTTATTATTGTCCAATTTTTGCTTTTTATTACTCTTCAAAACGATTTTTTTGGTATTTTGGTCTCAATTTTTGCTCAGGTATTTAACAATTGTTCCAATTCCAATCTTAACCAAGTTGATACTCAACTTCTACAACAATTAATATTACAGTGCTAGCAAGGCGGTATCTAATCTGAACCTTCGACAATCATTCGGCAAATAGACATTTTTCTCAAGCCTTCCTAGTGCGGAAAAAGCAACAAGAGCAAGCCCAATGTGAATATCAAAGCAAATACGGCAATTTTATCGCGTTTGGCTATTTCATTGTAAGCTGACACTCAAATTGAATTTATCCAATTTATCTTTAAAGGTGAAACGATTTTTGAAAAGGTTTCTTCCAATGTATTTATTCCTAAATAAGACACTCATTTATATAGGGACAATTACAGTACTCATTTAAATAATGGACTGAATCGCATCGAAGTTTCATCGTTGCAGTTATCCGACTAGTTTCCATTTAGTTTTCGACTTCCCAGCGGCGGAAATGCACTCGGGAGGCGGTAATTTTAAATATAAATGCTCTTCATTCATGAGTTTATGTCCTCGCGAAGCGATGCCAGAATATGCGAGCTCGTTCGGAAAAGAGCAAGAAAACTGTCGCGATTCGTCGTAACGTCGCCTTTTTAAAAATAGATGGGGCATGCGACGCGCGGATTTTCATTCAGAAAGCAATGGCCCTCCGCACAAACAATGGATTAGCGGGGGAATTTTTCCGCCAAAATTGGGGTGAACGCATTTATAACATAGGGGGATTAGGGTGTCGCGAATGTGCACTTCTTAAAAAGCGGTCTATCTTGGAGCTTTGCGCCCGTTGTTTTGGCCAAAGCGATTTCTGCTTTTCTTTGTTGGCATTCCTCAATGGGGCTAAACTTGCGTCATTCGTTTTACAATTTTATGATTTTTTATGCCGTTGATTTTTTTCATTTATTTTGTTTTTCATATTCGTTTTCTTTATTTCAGTCATTTATTTATTTTTATTTATTCCATTTTTTTACTTATTTAATTTCTTTTATTTGTTTTTGCCTCAATTCTATGAACGTTCCCCTGAATTCAACTAATCAAGAATTCAGTTGTGTTTCAAATTAGTCAACATTTTGAATTCTTCAAATTTAGATTCAATTTATACTCTAGAACACACCATTTATTATTGAGATAAGATCCATTTATTTCAGGGATAATGGCAGGTGCATAATCAAAATTGTAATCGTGGGGCATTTTGCTGGAAAAGTGTTTTACTCTTTTCTAACGATTAAAACGGCTGTTTTCCAGTGTGTATAGTTATTATTTTGATATGCTTTTAATCGTCAGACATCGGTAAATAAAGCGCGATAATCACCAATTTTCACGTTAATTGATCAATAATAAAATAATGTGAATACGGACTACAATTTTCCCACGACACACTCCCCAAGTTCGCCACGGCCCCGCACGGCGCCGCACTGCGCGCACACGTCCCATATCCGCGACTTCGGCGGTGCGTGTGATTGTTGCGGACCCAATAAAAATCCCCGCGGGATCGTGACCGACCGGCCTCGCATAATGAGACCCCAGGGCCCCGAGCGCACAAATACACCGGTCAATTATTGCGACGTGAATAATAATAGCAAATTAAACTTATTCAGATAACGAATAATACAGTGGCCCCGTGTTAATGAAGTAAGGTTTCATTAGGGCCCGATCGGATCTTGGCCGGAGAGGCCGGTCGGTGGCTTTGTAAATTCAGGGTGGATTTCAATCGGGAGCATGTTCTCTCAGGACGATTGTATCTCTCGATATTTATTCGGTAGTTGCGGGACTGTATCTGAATCCCCGAGCGCCGGAGTCCCACAGTTGCAGACGCTATCTCTATTACCCCGCCTACTTGATTATTTTACATTTACACGCATTTCAGGATGCGAAGTGGCTTTCTTTCTTTTCGATTCGTGTCGCACCGGATAAAAGTCCGCCTCGCGCTGACGTTTTCTTGTGCTCGCCGTTTGTGTTTTTCGTTTTCGTCCTGCCGATGCAGGTCCGTTCGTCCGGCTTATCTCAATTATTCTCCGCGCTAGCGCTATCTCTCTTTCCGCGACGAGTGGTTTATAATTACTCGATAATGAGTGCTACGTCTCAATTATTGCGGTTGCGGTCGAACCTTAGGCTTAGGCCTTAGGTGCACGGGTGGAGGCTGGGTTGATAACTACCCACTCGAGTGTCATTGTCCGACGCTAGTATCTTCGAGTAATCTTATTCTTTTGCACCTTTAGATGAACATGGTATATTAAGTGGGCGTGATAAATAAAGAAGTGCTACAGCTGATAGCTAAACTCTATTCGGATTATTCAGATGGATTTGGAATATTATAAACATAGGTGTCAAGGTGTCATGATAAAAGGGCGTCTCGTCTAATAAAAACCAAGAGAGTTACGCCTATTCCTTACATAAACCTTGATGTACTTATTGTGAAAGACGTTTTGAAATTTCTGAATAAACCAATGAATCAAGTAGATATTCTAGGGTAGGGGTCCGATATTGAACATGATCGTTTAATGTAGGCAGAGGTTACAACGGATTACATTTCTGTTGATCTGCTTGGATAAAACGTTCGTGTTAATAGAGCACTGGTGATTTTTTTGTGATTTTCAACTTGAAATAACATTTACTAACAGTTCTGTTAAACAGCGGATGTACTGAAATACAATGTAACAGTCGGTTACCCAACGAATGTTGTTGGTACACTTTCTGATTTTAATTGTCGTTTAGGAAACGACTCGCCATCTTATATGAAAAAAGTAGGAAAATTTTACGAATTAGTACCCATTATATAAGTATTTCGCAGTGGAGTATAATGCCTTTTATGATCTTTTTTTCCAAGTCGCATTCACTTTATAAATTTCGCGCCTGAGTGGTGCAATCAAAGACAGGAAGTCCCATTATCACTTTCATTATCCGCAATTATCAACACGAAAGATCCTGTTCTCGACACCCGTTTAAAAATCTCGCACACTCAAAGAGGATGCTCTGGTCAAGTACTGAAATGGTTTGCGTTGTTTTATTAGCTGGTCTAAACGGGCGGATTACAGTATTGGAATTAATGGCAAACCTATCATTTTTTGACTTTTTCCGATGCATTTCTGAATGCATTACACAATAAATTTACTCTTCAAAACAAAGTTTTAAGCAAGTAGGTATATTGTTTTTGATTATAAAATTTTGCTCCGTAATTGTTTTAAGGACGCCTGCTTAGCCTTGTTCGTACAAAAAAAACATAATAGATAGTGAGGCCCTCTCACATCATAGACAAACGATGTACATTGTTTTTGTTCGGAGCGTGCAAACTCATATCTCAGCAAATATTTGCTCTCCCAATGAATAAAATCCTATTATTTGCG